>PNEQ01082544.1:22167-32167 GCA_003012365.1 Medauroidea extradentata | reverse complement strand
GTCTGCAGGCAGTTACGTTGTGTCAGACGTATAACACCTACTCATTACTGACACTGGGAAATCACGAAAATGTTTAAAATAGTCTCCAATAAAGTGTAGTATATTAACCGTGACACGTGTGAACAGTATTGGGACATATCACACACGCTGTGTGTCCAAGCTGTACAGTTCTGGGCCTGTTGTAGAGAGAAAAAAATTATACAAATAATCGATAGCTAGAGACATGCAAAATTCGCGTTATAATTTGATAGCAGACTAAACTTCACTTTCCTATACATAACAGAGCATAATCTGTGATTCAATTGGCCACGAACTTTTACGTGTTGTCATTTGTATGTGTTACGTCTTTACAGAGATTGGCTTCTCTACCGTGTAAGCATTCTCCGTGGCAAGTCACAACAATATCGGCCAGCGGGAGACGTCGCACGAGCCTATAGTCACTTGGAGTCTAGTCATCTGTCAGAAAATAACGCGCATTTTGCATGTCTCTAACGATAGCCAATGTTGATACGAAACATTCAGAGTTATATACATCACGTTGGAGCCTAGCATACAGTCAACTATTCCCGCGAATTTGCAGTGTCTCTACTAATCATACATGCTACAAGAAACCACAGTATTTTCAAGGGTATGTTGGCACAAGTAATTTTCACGATATACTATCATCGCTAGCAATAATACGTGGATGTTGGAGCGCATGAGAAAAATTCCTCCGTGCAGTTTTGCCCCATATTGCACCTTAAAATATACGAAATTTCGCCACTAACATTTTCATGTCTAGTGTAGCCCCAGGACTCGCGTGGTGTGGTTATTATGCGATTGTATTTGGACACTATAATTTATCATACACGTCTCCAGTGCGCCACCTCAACGCTCCGAAGACAGAAAGACATCTCGCAGTACGGATAGATGGAACATTCACTCGCTAACGATTTTTCTCTGTTCCTTTCGCCCTCACTTTTGCGAGCCCCAGCGGGACATACTCGGAAGCACTTTCACATCGCAAGGTTGGCGTCACTGTCCTTGGGAATTACGCTTTTGCGGTCTCCCTCTCAAAGCTTATACACAGTTGAATACTTAAGAATTGGGATTAATGTTTCCGTATATTAAAGTATTTTTGTCACTGCTCAGTAATAAACGTAAAGTCTAATTAACGACAGTTTAAAAACAATCAAGAATGTTTCTCGAAACGAAATATTGTGATATAAATATTCATTACTCAATCCAAAAATAAGCTCTTATTATCAAAACATTTTCCGTTTTTAAAAGTACTTTGCATATAAAAAGAAACGCCAAGTATTGACGCAACTCACAGTTCACCTCCGAACACTTCAATAATGCGTTGACAAGTGTTTCGGTAAACATTTAATATATATATGTTTCATTTTCATGAAATACTATGACTTAATAAGAAAACGGTGCTTAGAAGTAAACACTTTTCATACGAAATATCATATTTATTTATTCTCTGCAAAGGCTCATCTTACTTCATGTTTTCAATTTATCGAAAACGTAGGCTGCTCGTCTTTAAGACTTGCCGACTTCGTTGTGTAGACTACATAAGAAGCCATGTACTGAAAGCTTTTGTTAAGCCAGAAGAGCACTGCCTACCTTGATTCGACTGAATAATAAGGGAGACCTTGAAGCGTGCAACAAATGCGACGTTGCCACGAGCGTTCTAGATCCGTTTGTACTTCTGGGACCAGAAGCGGCGACCATATAATTTTAATGGTGGAAAGTTTGTAGAAACGTTCAGAGCATGATTCTGAATTTCGCATACTGTATTCTACATATTGAAGTACGGCAGTCTGAAAAGGCTGTTTATGTCGGAGCACTTCGAAACAGTTTTTTTTTAGTTAAGTATTTTTATCTTAAAAATTTAATTCCGTCCTTGTCCGAAGTTTATTTTCGGTTCTTACGTTGGTACAATGAGCAAATGTGAAATAGCTTCGTTACAAAAAATCCATGCACGTTACAACTAATTTGAATCGCTTGATAGGCGGTGTCCCTAAAAGGGCGTGGTAGATAAATAACCGCTGAATTCTTCAATTGAGATCAACACTTTTTGAAAGTAATTATAGAAAAACTACCAAACAACTATCCCTGATAATTATATTTGCCAAATTTATTAGCAAACATTTATCGATAATGATGCATTTTTAAGCGTGAAATTAAATGTACGAGATTTTGGTGTCAGAGTTTGTTCTTCAGATATACGTTTATCGAAAAAAAATTTTGCTCAGAAGGTTGGTAAGAACTTTTGTCTAGGATTTTTTTTTTTTAATTTTGGCTTCCAGAAACCTACAATTCTGACTGATGCTTTTATCGCTGAATTATATACCACGCGCTCTTAAAAGTAAAATGCTAGAGTTTTCGATTGTGTAACCGTCTTCATTCGCTCAGCTCGCCTCGGGCCGCTGTCTTGCAGTGCAGCCAACATCCTCGCAAGCAGAAAGTACGAATATGAAGCATGTTTCTCCCCCGACTAGTTGGGCAACTAACCGCCCCCGGCGCTTCCAAGTTTCGCGAGCTCCGCTCTGGAATTACGTGCACGACGAATTTGCATTGCTCGCTCAGCAGCCAACTGTTCAACTTGGAGGTTATAATGGATTATTTTGTTAACGTGGTACCGTATGAGAACCTTACAAAACCCTCGCAGAGATATAACGGTGGACGAGATAGCTAGGCACAGAATGCATAAAGACGTTTATAATAAGTAACCTGCTGGCATAGGATAGGTTTGCTCAGTCTCGAGGTCACTAGGTCGTGTACAAACGCCAGAAAGTTGTTCGCAGTTTTAAATTGGCGGCAATATTAGCAAGCCAACATATTTTATGTAGTTGTAATTTACCGTAAGCGACGACAGCTACATAATTTTTATACGTAACGCAATCATCAGTTCGTGTTATTTTTTTTTAACACCGTTCATCATTCTGTTACACTTCGTTATATTTTGGTTAGATTCGCTATTTTTTTCGCTCCTCTGGCCGTGTTCTGTTAAGGGGTGGATCCAGCAATTTTTCCGAGGGTAGTAGGGGGGGGGGGATCCGTGAAATGTAGATAGGCCTACACCTATTCCTCAGAAGAAAAACGGCGGGTCCAGGGGTTTTCTCCGGGCAAAATATGGATTTTAAGGGTGTAAAATGGTGCTAACTAACTAATTTCCGAGCCAACTTATTAATATACTGCTCCAAGAAATGTTAATATTATCATAAATAATATTTTTAAAGTGAAAACCTGTGCGGTGATAAACAAAAAAAAATTATTACATGTTAAAACTAGTTGAATCACGTGTATTTATGAAACACACAAATTTGTTTTAATTTATAGCAAACTATATTACAGAAAACATATTCGAATCTAGAAACGTGAAAGGTTTATTTGATATGACAGAAGCAGTAGGTATATATTCATTATCTATTTTATAAATCAATATTTTATACAGGTTGTCCCGAGAGCAAAGGCAATGGAGATGGTAGTACTGGTCATTGAGAAAAAAAAATTCATATGAACATGGAGTCAGAATGGGACGGCTGTCGAGATAGCGCCATTTGAATGTAAACATTGATAAGCTCTAAAATTAATGTTATTATTTTATTTGCAGTTATTTTCCGTGTTTCACATACAAGAAAATTATAATAATGAATATTTATATTTATCTGTTTTTTTTTTACATAGCTGTAATAACAAGTTTACAGCACACAACTATTTTGTTTTATGTCATGTCAAACACAACGTTCAAATTCTCAACCAACATTAGTCAGTTAGCTGTGTATGTAAACACGGTTCCTTGGCAATGCATTTTCCTCCTTTATTGTGTGACACGACCTGTCACTGCAATGAGGAACATGACTGGAAATAAAACAGTAACAGTAATTTTAGAGCTTATCAATGTTTACATTCAAATGGCGCTATCTCGACATATTGATCTCATGTGTTCATATGAACTTTTTATATCACGATTACTGGTACTATTACCTCTTGGAATATTGACCTTTCCTCCCGGCACATGCTGTGTATTTTTGCAACACACAATCGTGTATAGTCTGTCCCACATAAGAATTCAATTTTTTTTTTTTTTTTTTTTTTTTTTTTTTTTTTTTTTTTTTTTTTTTTTTTTTTTTTTTTTTTTTTTTTTTTTTTTTTTTTTTTTTTTTTTTTTTTTTTTTTTTTTTTTTTTTTTTTTTTTTTTTTTTTTTTTTTTTTTTTTACCATTCTGAAGATTATAATGTGTACAATTTTCTACAGAAATATACTTTTAATTTTGGTGCAATGTACAGTTCGAGAGCCAATTAGGTGTGTGCATGTACAAAATCACTTAAGAGAGATGAAAACAGTGCTTATTTCATGGTAAAAGCTGTAAAAAACACTGCCAACAAAACTGTCAAAAATGGAATTCTTACATGAGACAGACTATACTGTTGTGTTGTCTTGTATAAAGCTTAAGAAAAGGGAGAGGTAACATTATTTAATATTTTACTTGGCATTTATTTGGTTGAAATGTTTTGAAGCAGTCTCGGGAGGGGTTATGGCCCTTACGAAACCCCTCCCTCTTTTTTTCCCTTCATCCCCACCGACCACTCTCGATCCGTGACTAGTTCCTGTGTTTCGACTGCCAATAGCAGTTTATCCTGCTCTCGAGCAAGTTTGACCACGAGTTTATAGAGAAGCTTCTCTCGTGACTTACTACACGCTTGAAAACTTTACTTGCGTTATTTCTTTAATGCATCAAGCAGCAGTCGTTCTTTTGTTCTAAATTTCCTGCGTACTGTACTATTGTAGTTTTAAGTTTTATATGTGTTTTTGTACACGAGTCTGTTTAGTAAAATTTATTGTAAAAAACTTAATTTATTAGGTTTTTTTCCTTCTACTCTGGTCTAAATCTGCAACATAAAACGTATACATTTTCGTAAACCTCCCTGCGCATGCGTAATTATATCCTTTTCAATAGGAAAATAAAATCATAGGCTACGCGAAAATAGCTGTACCAGAAAATAAATTTCACTTGAAGTGAAAAAAAAAAAGTTTGGGTGTAAAAAGCATTAGTCGTGGGCATTGTCCATGAGGAGCATGGGTTTGCTAGGAGAGACGCATTTTGAAAAAATTTAAACAGTTATTCGTGTCCCATGTCTGTAGCAGTGTACTTCGCACAAAAGATACCATGGCAGCTTTGCAGGGTCCGGACCGGCTGTTTGAGTTTGAACAGTTGGTCCACACCTGGCAGCTTATCAGTCTGAAATGAGGAATAGTGGTTGACTTGTCGGAAGGGGGAGTTGTGTAGATACGCCTGGCTGGCTGATAACACCATCGCAGTTGTCACGCGGTAATAGTACCTCCCTCGTCCTAGACATTACAGCAACCTTTTTGTGTAGTATTTTAACTACCTCAGCCATTCCGGAGTTACAATTGCTGTCTAAACTCGGACATATGCTTTGGAATTGGTAATTGAAGGCCTTAGTGGATGAAGGGGGCATGTCGCGTTAATGAACTGCTCAGAAACACGCAATAATAATTATTTTGGAAGAAAAGTTTCCAAGGTGTGTTTAAACTTCACAGCACTTGTAATATGTTTGTAGCATATGTAAAGCAAATTATCAAGATTCATTAAGTTGGATAAGTTTTAAATTGAGTTTTCCTTAGAAGTTTACAAATGTAACATGCCCCCTTCATCCACCAAACCCTTCAATTGTCTGCACTAAATTTCAAGGGGATGTAAAGGTAGTGAAGTTGAGAGGGTTTTACGGCGCTTAGGCAACGAGATCTTACAGAGCAGATGAGGGTGAAGTGAGGCGAAGGAACAACACAACAGCCATGCTTGAACACTGATTCGAACCCAGGACCTCTCGCACCGTAGACTGGCGTCTAGACTACGCTTTCGAGGCCGGCAAGGGAATGGAAAGACTGGGGTGTGAAATATTCGTTAGTGATTATAGCATATATTTATTATGTATAGGCTATATATATATTTTTTCATAAGGAACATTGTTCAACTTGTTAATATTACAATATTGCTACCAAGTAGGCCGCGCCCTACAGGGTTCGTGACTTATCGGACGCACTCTACTGGGTTAGTGTTTGAACGCCTCAGGCGGAATTTTTTCCCTCTCCTGACCAATCGCGTGACTTGCAATAGCCGCCTTGGATCAGATAGACATCTGTGCCGTGTTTGACGAAAGTATTGTGGGCTCTCCAAACCCGCAGGGGTGCCCACAATGGGGGATCATTGCGCAAGTTGCGCATTTTGAATTTTTTTTGGAGGGGGGATTTTTTTTTTTTTCAATAATAAATGTTTAATTATAAACGAAAAATGTTTTCATGATTGTACAAGTGCTATCTTGATATTACCTACAAAGTATGCTAGTATAAAAAACAGAGCAGTTGTATTTGTTTACGATTGTTTTTACGAAATCGTAGCCTAAATATCTCTCCAGTACTGAAGTGTAACTCGCAGGAAATTTGGTTTTGAGGTTTTAGTAGGGGTTGGGTGGGGGGTGTTAATCTGCGCATTGGGTCTTGGGGGAATGGGCATCCCTGCTCCAAAGAGTATGAAAGTAATAGATTATACTACCATGCTGCTGTCATGCTATTGGCTAGTTTGAACGGCGCACGCATCGTTCTGCGGATGTGCGAGTCACGGAGTAATACCTGTTTTTTTTTTTTTTTTTTTTTACTTTTAATATAGTTTTTTTTTAAACCTAGTAACACATTTGAATTAGGACAAAGCTTTTTCTAATGTTTAACTTATCTAAACTAATTGTCACAGAGGTCGGGGAAAGGAGGGTAAAGTAATCCTGTATGTAGAACGGATGCGCAGAAACGAATTAACGAAAATCAACAGCCAATAGGAAGAAATGGTTAGTAGAGTCCACAGCCGCTTTAGGGATTAGTGGCGTCGTCGGACGCAGCGATCTTTGGCAAAGACTTTCCCTCTGCCGTATTGTTCCAAGGTCGCTGCACGCTAATTCGTGGCTTTGCACGCAGCACCGTTGTACAAGGGCATTCGATGCGGTCCAGTGTCCCTTGTTAGCGCCCCATTGTTCAGCGCCGCGCGGAACAAAAAATAAGAATCTGCGCAGCAGCCTCTCCCAGGTAGGCGGGCTACTTAACGCAAGAACAAGGGGTTGAAAAGGGGATGTCTGTAGGAGGCATGCAAAAGGGGTTGTTTTGCCGGCGCCGCTTTCGAGGGATGTTTATGCGTCCCGCCCAGTGGTCTCTGTTCCGCCGAACTCTTTATGGGACTGTCTTATCACAGTTTCTTGTGTGCTGTGAGCTTTGTTGGTCCTGACTACAGTCTCCTAGAGTTTGCATACCAGCCCCCCTCCTCCCCCACCGCCTCCGGCCAATAGCTGAGTGTGGTTTGTTTGCCAAGGACCAACCACGTGGCGTCGCTTGGTGAGACGTCAATAGTGTCTTTCATGGCATGCCACCAGCATAGAGAACGGTGTATTTCAGTCTATTACTGTGGTATAGTAATCCCTTTTAAAAGTTTTTTTTTTAAATTTATGCATTTAACATAAAACCCTTTGTGGAAATACACAGAAATGGTATATGGATGAAGAGACCAACCGAAGAATTATACGAACATGCATACAGACTCAATCATGATCATAAAACGCAGATTAACTTTATATTGGCACATACTTAGAATGAACCACACTCACAAAGAGGATCTTTGTTGTAGTGAACAGCTAAATTAAACAGTTGGCTTAAAAAAAAAATATAATACGACCCGTAAACAAGCAGGTATCAACAGGGAAATGATAAATGTTCAAACAGGAACAATTGAAAACAAAATTATGGACACTAAATTCGAAGTAAAAATGTGGAGAAAATAGGGAAAATATGGACACAACAAAGGAAACAAGAGTAGGCCTTATCACACAAAGAATGAAGAATTCTTGAGAAGAGAAAAAGGAGGAAACAAGAAAAAAACTGTGTAATCATGTAACATTATCAAACAGTGTCTCTCTAAAGGTATATATACGATGTTTTAGTCGGTAACGCACTGTCAATTGAAGATAGCGTGTATCATAAAAATTATTATTTTTTTTTTAATTCCAGCAAATTAATTATATTTCCTACCACTATACAGAGTTATAAGGTTTTTCTTACAATCGCTAGTGTGAAGACTACCGTAGTAAGAATTTAGTCAATTACTTTTGTTTGGAAGATTTCCCAAAGTACGCAAGTGAGATTTAACTGTTTATTAGCCACCTTGTGTTCCGTATTTCTCTATGTGTTTTTGGTAGCATTCATTGCTTAGTGGTCAGTAATTGCAAGGTAATAAATGTGTGCTAGTTTACAATGTTTGATGCTTCAGTTTTTTTAATGTTAGCAAGAATGCGCTTCATCCGCTATGAAGTAGAGAAATTACAAAAAAAAAAAAAAGTTTTCCGTGTACCTTGTATGTTTCCCTAGATTTCCTTTTAAATCAAGCGGTGGGCCAAAAATATTGCCGCTGTTCGGAGTCGTAGTGAATACAAGTGTATGTATCGCCAAATGTGGCCTTTCAAAGCCCACGGGAAATTAGTGAATTGTTTTGGAACTCTTCGGAATGTTGCACAGGCCCCTGCCAGCAAAACAATTCAGTTCACTCGTTGCAAAATGGCTATCAGTGGAAATTACACAGATCTTAGTGCTTAGCTATATAAACGAAATATAAGAATATTTTTCAAATTCAGCATGTTTTTCTTTCGTAGTTATTTGTTTTTAAGAAGATCGGAGTTATTTTTACCCCTCGGAGTAACTTTGCCTGAAGAAATGCCCAACTGTAAACGAATGAATGACGAAAACGTATAATCGGGGTAAAAAAACAGCTGTAATCATTTTCTTTTTTACGACGACAGTAATAGTTTGCAGCCTCGCTTGTCTTAACAAAGATACTGTCTTGACTGCAGTCTTACAATGTTAAGGGTGAGAAACAGCTTTCCGCTCGAATTTATTTGTTTTTGAGGAAAGCATGTATTAGTTTCTTCTATTAAAATTCTGGCTATGTTAAGGCACCGAGTAAGACTCTTTGGTTTATTTATAGTTAGCATTGATGGAATGCCTGCATTCGCCTATCTAGTAGAAACGTCCGTTTAGAATGCTGATTAATTACTTTGGACATTTTCAGATGCCGTAACAAAACTAGCATACATTAGTTAGTGAACAGTATATATTTTATTCTATAGTTAAATTTTCAGCAGTGAATCTGAAGCACGAATTATGATACCGAAATGCGGCTCTACGTCCCTTGACGTCTAAAGTAACTATAATATTTTTTCTCGCAATTAATATGCGTGTTGTTAGGACTTAAAACAGTGCTTACTTTGCTATGTGCAGCTTATGCAAGTGGGTAATATTTCATGCAGTGTTGCGTTACTGACTAGGATGTGATGCCAGTGTTTTGCGAAAAGTGTCTCGAAGTGTTTGCTAGGTTTCCTGACGTGCCCGATGTTTTTTATTGACTGTTAGCATGCCCGATATCTGTGTTGTATTAACAATTGACATGTTACATTTTGACTATAGTCAATGATAAGTATTGCCTGACCTACCCGACGGCTTCTTTTTTATTTGTCATTGGCGTGTTAACATTTGACTATAGTCAACTATAAGTATTGCCTGACCTGCCCGACGTCTTCTTTTTTATTTGCCTTTGGCGTTTTAACGTTTGACTAGTCAATGGAACGTATTGCCTGACCTGCCCGACGTCTTCTTTTTTATTTGCCTTTGGCGTTTTAACATTTGACTATAGTCAACTATAAGTATTGCCTGACCTGCCCGACGTCTTCTTTTTTATTTGCCTTTGGCGTTTTAACATTTGACTAGTCAATGGAACGTATTGCCTGACCTGCCCGACGTCTTCTTTTTTATTTGCCTTTGGCGTTTTAACATTTGACTAGTCAATGGAACGTATTGCCTGACCTGCCCGACGTCTTCTTTTTTATTTGTCATTGGCATGTTAACATTTGACTATAGTCAACTATAAGTATTGCCTGACCTGCCCGACGTCTTCTTT
>PNEQ01082544.1:0-16663 GCA_003012365.1 Medauroidea extradentata | reverse complement strand
GTGGACACAAACAATATTTTAGTGGTGTCAACAAAATGTTTTTATAGTCGCCACAAAATAATATTGTGGTGAGATTTTTTAATGTTTGTTGCAATGAGAATTAACCAATAAATTCTAATATTTTGGTGGCGACAAACAATATTTTAGTGGTGTCAACAAACTGTTTTTCTGGTGTCAGCAACATGTTTTATGGTAACCACAAAATAAATTTTGCTGGGCAAATTTTTTGTTTAATTTTTGTCGCAGCTGTCGGCTAATTTTATTTTAACTACGTCAATTTTATATTCTTAGCCACTATTTTCTATTGTTTCTAGTTAGATTTCAACTCATTTCAATGCTACCTTTGTGCATGTGATATTTGTTAAAAATTTGGTTAAGTGTAAGAGAAGGCATTTTAGCCATAACTTCGCCAAGAAAATGAAAGACGAAATAAAAATAAAAAATAAATAAAAAATTGCTACAAAATATTTTATTACCGTGCTCATGTAATGTGTGTTGAGTAATGTTTTTTATACTGAAGTTAGAAAGGTATAATTTTTGTACAGTTTGTTTTATGTAGGGCCTATTGACCACGGTTGTAGAAGAACAGGTCTGAAAACTCGCCTATCTACCAATGTATTTTGCTCGACCCCCTTGTTGTTTGGTTGTAGTTCGTCAAGTTACCGAGAATGTCGTACTTCTTGGCGCTGTAATCCGAGCGTTCGGACTCAAACTCTGCCCACTTTTTTATATTGTTTACATTATAAAGTAGATAAAGATTTCTGGAGCCATGATTTATAATTGTGAGCGAAGGAAATATTTCATAAATTGATAAAAAAAATACGTTTTGATAAATTGTTAATCTTAGTGGGAGGGAAGTGGGCGGAGTTTGAGCTCGACCGCCCGGATTACAGCGCCAAAATTATATAGTATTATCGGTAACTTGGTGAACTGCAGCCAAACAACAAGGGAGTCAAGTTTCCAGGCGAGTGTCCAGACCTGTTCTTCTACGACCGTGGTATTGACAATACTCTTTGCACCATCATAACATAACCGTTTCATTTCTCCCTACAGCGTGAAACATTTTGCCGATGCAGTTTACGCGACGCGGAACTTCTGCTGTTATGCAAGTCCCAAAATGAAATAATAAATAGTTACGTCACTGAACATCCCTCAGCTGTCAGGCGCTGACGGTTATTTCGGGAACCAAACAGTCGACAAGAAAGCCAAATCGAGCGTATCGTATACAGGAAAAGTGTTCGAATCTAGGTACATAAGATAAATTAAAATATTTCAACTAGTGTAAAACTTCATTAAAACCCATTTATAACTACACACTCTCTCGTACGAGCTGGTGAAATTCGGCCAGTATTCCAATTGGCTCTATTAGATACCTAATATGGTCTTGTGGAACATTTTAGTAATCTCAAGAAATTACGTGTTTTTGCAATTGACTTGTTTAGTAATTAGCACATTGGATACCTAGTGGAAGATTCACAAGAAGATTCATCAGCTGCTTCCACCAATCTATTCTCTTTTTCATGATGTGTGTTTCTTAACATCTGTTTAATTTTGTATTGCATTTGACAGAAACAAAAAAATTGTAATAATAATGGATGTGGTTATTGTGTTAGTTTTCAGAAACGTCAGCCATATAAATCTTGATACTTTCTGCAATGTGACAGTTATTCTTTACCTCTATCCGTTTCTTCATCGCCTCCTCTTCCGGAGAATTCCTCCGATAAACAGTTTATAAATTCTTCATGGTATTTAGTTTTACAACTATATTACTCTAGATAGAGACGAAATACTCGATAGTGCTCCAACTACATTAGTGGTCACGAAGTTACAAAGTGGAGACCTAGTCTTGAAATGTCTTACGATTGGCGTTGTGTACGCATGCAAGACTCGAGCTGTTCTCCACGCAACAAGAGTGAGATATTTTGGTCAGCGCTCAATATCGTTGTCTTCAGCGCTCGTGAGGGGACATGAGGTGAGTATGGTGCAGCGCCGGAATGAGAGGGCGGAAGGAAACGGAAAAATCCCCGAGAAAACCGGCAGACCAGCGGCATCGTCCGACACGATTCTCACATGCGAAAATTCGGGGACAGCCGGTAATCTAACCCGGATCGACTTGGGAGGTGAATGTTCTGACTATTCTGCAACTGCGGCCCCTTCACGGTACGATACTCTGGGACGCGGCAGGCAGTGTAGAGTAGTGCAGTTCGGTGTGGTGAAATTGTCGGGGTGTTGAAGGGCGGGGGTTGGGAGGTTAGGTAATGGGTTTATTAATATCCGGGTACCGCGCGGCAATTAGTGTGGAAGTTGGGCTCGTCAATGCCCTCGCGCCATAAGGCGTAACCGTGTGCAGGCGGTGAATGGTTTTGGATGGGAAGTAGGGGGGGATTGCAGGTGGCGCCCCCTTCTTCCCGTACCCCCCCCCCCCACCCAACCCACTTACTACAGCACATGGTTCCAGGTCGTGTACCGCTGCGCGGAATTGCGCTGTTAAACGGAAACTTCGCCGAAACCGCTAACGCAATTCGAGCGTGTTTAACACGGTTTTCGGAGCTGAAGGCGAGCTGAATGTGGAGGAGGGGGGTAGACCTTGCAACGCCTGAAGAGAATTTCATTTCAGCGCGTTTTCATCGCCCTTACGTACGTATTTTTACTAACTGTTTTGAGATTGTCACTTGCTAACCTTCCGTTCACGTAAGCTCGTTCATACGGGAAAACTACGTGCTCTATAAAAGCCGAAGCTAGATCTCTGTGAACTCTGAAAGCTGGTTGGGGCTTCGTGAGTCTTTAATATAAAGATGTACAAATAAGGGGAGATAAAATTCTACAGTACGACATTTCCTTAAAAATGTCGCTTAGGCCTACTGTGGATTGAGTCTCTGTACATTTACTATCTAAAATACATGTAACGATATTCCCCCGAAAAGTAATTAAATGTGCACATTCAGCAAAGTAATTTGTCTTCCTTGATACGATTGGAGCAGTGGCTCGTCTTCCGTGGAGGTGATCCGGGTTCGATTCCCGACGGGGTCGGTCCCCGGATTTTCGCATGTGGAAATTGTGCCGGACGATACCGCTGATAGGTAGGTTTTCTCGGGAATCTCCCGTTTCCTCCGCCCCATCATTCCGACGCTGCTGCTCCATACATCATGTCGCCCCTCACAAGATGTTGAATCCTGGCCAGAATCTCATCATCGTTATTGGCCTTTAATAAATCTGCCTCTTTATAGTTTGGATATCGTCGTTGCCACAATATCTCCCATGCGCAAAAATTACCAATATTTAGTTTGCCGTTGCTATGGATACTGTATTGCAACCTCTATGGAATTGCCAATGCCGTTTGTGGGAAAACGTACCCACAAAGAATAAAAGTACAAATATAAAAGCTCCTATGTGTAGGGTTTTTAATATTTGGTACGACAAAAGATCGTATTTGTGCGTACGCATAGGAGATATTGTCGTGGCAACGACGATTTGCTATTTTGTGGTGTTTCCGTTTTCAGAGTAAAGATAACGTTTATTCTCCAATGAATGTTGTATGTTGCTCCAGTGTATACATTTTTAAAATACTCTTCATATGAATCACTGAAAAATTTTATTTAATGTAAGCATTAATTTTTCTTTGCCTAGCTATGTATGCTAAGAAAATAACCAACTTGATAATTCGTTTGTGTTTTTTTTTTGTGTGTGCGTCTTTCTCTGTCTCCCCCACCATTGCGTGATTTAAAGGGGAAGAACAGCTTTTAACGCATTAAATAAAATGTATTTGAGTTCCATTATTAAAATTTTATGACACGAAGTAAAAGACGGTGTTTTGTATGTTCGAATCGACGAAACATATGTGCTACTCTATCCTGTAGAAACGTCCGGGGTGGAATATTGACCACTTTGCTACTTTGGATGGTTTTATATGTTGTAACAATACTAGCGTTCATTTGATTGTGACTTAAAAAATTCTAGATGTAAACGTTTTATATTCTAACGAAGTATTTTTTTTTTCAGTAATAAATCTAAAACAAAAATAATGCTGTAAATACAATCAAATCGTTGCCTATACCTCCCCTTAAGGAATTTGCATGTTGAATTATATTATAGACGGTTCGGGATAAGGTGAGTACTTAAGGGCATGGGCCCGAGTTTCTTCGCATTTAACGACAATTATTTTTTAAAACATAAATGGGAGTCGATATCGTAAATAGCTTCGTAACTTTGTTATGACTGATTTAAACTGCATGCTCTAATTATGTCGAGTCACAAGACTGCAAAATAGTTTATAATTAGTTAGTTAACGAAATTTCTTTTTAATTGATAAATTAGCTATACTCATCATACAGTTTGTCTCGAAAAATTACATCGCATAGTAAAACCAATTTGCAACAAAGTTACGAAGCAATTTTACGATATCGACTCTCGTATGGATTTTAAAAAATAGTTCTCTCGAAAGCCGAGAAACTCGGGCCCAAGTCCTTAAAAAAGCGCTGCTAAAGTTCTATTTTCGTACGTATCTTTCCGCGCGTAACGGCTAACGACGGGAAATGTCTAACCTCTCCAGACACGTCACTTGATGTTTGCGCGTGTAAGATAAGTTGTGCAGTCGGTAGGTACCTATATAGTTTGATAAAAATTGTTAGTGATTTATATAAAATACGATTGTGTTAATTTCGGTTGATTTTGTTTCAATATCATTGTATTTAAATATGAAAATACACGGAACTATTTTGCGTTATTTCGCTGCCAACTATACAAGCAGTAAGGCAACTATAGTTGGTGTTGAATTATATGAAGTAACGCCTAGTGATATTTTTCAAAGGTTAACATTTTTAGTGCTCACTTTATCTCGAACGACCTAAGTCTTAGTCATGTTTCAAGTTTTTTTTATTTCGACGGTAAAAATATTGCTGCGTGTGTAAAAACGTAGAAAATTTTTTATATGTAATTTTGTAACATATAATTTTACTGCTGACTCAATTGAATAGTAATGATTTTGAGTGCTGCATTTGTGACATTTATATTAGACTATATTTATATCATACTCAAGAGTGTACTAGATTAAAAGTACCCCTTTTGTAAACGTGTAGAATTTTGTGACGTCATCGCGCGCGCTTGTTATGATTGGATACAAACGGGCGCGGACGTGGACTGCCCGCACGAATTAGCGAATTTCAAACTCCGCCACGGTCGCAGAAATTTCGACTCTGTGTTGTTTTTCGCGCCGCGGTTGATTGCGTTTCGGGCGAGGATTTAAACTCGTTTACAGGCGCTTCGATTTTCCCGGACAGCTTTGTTTTATCACATGCCCGACATCCATAAGTGATTTGTAGCATGTCCAATAAACTACAGGAACCCGGCTGACAAGGGAATAGAGCCAAACGTCCATTTAGTTTTCAGTCTGTGATGTCGCGCGAACCGGTAACCGAAATTGCCGTTAATTGGACTTTCTTTTTTTATACTTTTTACCGCTGTCAGGTAATTAACGATTTACACGTAACCATTATTTGCAGTTAGATCGTTAAGATTATGAATCTTCGATAAAGTAGTTCAAGTTGTTTACACAAACTATGCGTTGTTCCAGTCATGAAAGTTAAAGCAACTTTCTAGCTACTTACTTCATTAAGCTGGTTTTACACGACACAATTTATTTCTCGCACAACTTCTTGCGCGTAATCGCTCGTGCAATAATTGCATGCAATCTCTCATAGGCCATTTTACACAGCGCAATTTCCCCACGCAATATACATGCAATTTGTTTTCTTCCTGCCAAAAGTTTAGAACAAATAGATAACCTAAAAGCACAATGTATACACTTGAAATGATGGAAATGTTATCTGACGAAAATTAACATAATTGTGAACTATGTAGGAACTTGTTTTTTTTAATTTTTTTTTTTTATCTCTTCAGTGGTACGGTAGACTTTTACCGGACTTCCGATACAGACGCGGCCAACGCCTTTAATGCATTCTCGCACAAATGTTTGTTGTGATAATTTGGTGATTTTGTGTTATAGTGGGCTGGACATTTTCTGTATTCGTCCAAGAACTGCAAAAAACACTCTGGTGTCGATTCCATGTTTGTATGGTGTTTGTTGTTTTTGTTTATACTCACAACTACGTGTATACACTCTTAAGTCTGAATTAGTGAATATTCACTGATTCACGCTGATGGGTGGAGCAATTTTAACAATTCCAATCAGTAAAAATAGTCAGTTTAATTAGTGAATATTCACTGATTTCCTTTAAAGAGTGCCAACATCTCGCAAGTGAATCAGTGAATATTCACCGTTTTTTCCAGTTGTTTTCAAACGACAGTTTTTACTTGTTGAATCAGTGAAAAATTACTGTAAATTCTGTGGACATTCACTAATTAACTTGTGAAATGTTGGCACTCTTTATTGAAATCAGTGACTAGTCACTGATTTCGCAGTGGTTTCTCACTGATTCAATTTGTTGAAACTGCTCCATTCATCGGCGTGAATCAGTGAATATTCACTAATTCAGATTTAGAGTGTATATTTACTTCAGAGAATGGCCAATCACATTGCTTGTTCCACGCAACTTGCATCGAAGCAGAGCATGTTCTATTTGCCGAGATTGCACCACCGCTTGCATTACATGTGAGGTTCCAAGAATTGTGTGTCTGAGCTCCAATGCAATATCAGCATATTGCGTGTAAATTGCATGTACAATGCGTCGTGTGAAACCAGCTTTAGCTATGAGCGTTTCCCGAGACAGGCTGTTTTTGTGTGTGACAGGCAGGAGCGGTAAGGTTGCAACTAACGCACACATGTAATGCATTATCGCCTCTACGCGCAAAACCCTCAGCTGGCGTGCAGTGCTCTTTACTATTGTCCTTTTCCTGAGGGACTTTTTCATTTATTTCAAACAATTGCAAAAAAACTCGAATATTTTTAAATCAAAGGCTTTGAAAAATTTTGAGACTGTGTACAGTCAAACGATACACCATTTTGCCAGAGGGTTTTTTTTTTTTAAATAATGTACCGCTTGCTAGCAAAAAATAATTTTGCTTCATTTTGGCTTATTTTAACAATAAAACATGGGATATTTCAGGTACAAAAATCTAAAAATCCGTTTGGTGTATTGCAACAGAAAAATTCTGATACAAACGATGACATTTAAGTGTTAAAACTGACATAATGAACTTTTGATATATGTATTAATTTGCGTTAAAAAATATATTTTCGAAACCACTGCAAAAATGCCTTAAGGGCGTGGTGAACAACAATTTTTATCACATTTTTTTTTATTTTTACCAGGTTTTTTCTTTTTATTTTAGACACAAAATGTGACTAAATTTGGCTCTTGCGAAATTTTTTTATCTCTTATAGTTTTCGCGTAATGACATGTTAAATTCAAACTTTGCATGTTTCCGGTTTTTAGGACTACACTAAAACTAACTGACATACCAAACTGAAAAAAAAAAAATTGACAATGGATAAAGATATCGCAGGCTACAATTTCACGTATATAAAAACAAAGAATAAACATTTTTGTATTTAAATAAAAATGCTGAAATTTAAAATAAAAATTTGAAAATTCAGTAATTTTTTTTTAAATGCAAAATACAAATATTTTGTGGTTTAGCGTAACTGAATTTGTAGCCTACAAAATCGTTATTCGCTGTTAACTTTTTTCAGTTTGGTGAGTGAATTGGATTTAGTGTCGTCCTTAAAACGGAAACATGCAAATTTTGGCTTTAATGAGCCATTACGCAAAAACTAGGCGAGATAAAAAGTGTTTATAAGAGAAAATTTTAGTCACATTTTGTGTCTAAAACAAGAAAATAAATAACTGGTACAAATATGAAAATAAAAATATGGTGATGAAAATTGCTGTAGCCGCGCCCTTAAGGGTGTTCAGTGCAATAAAATCATAATTTTATATTTATATGAAATAGTGTTAGTTATATAGACGATACTTGTGAGTACTGTTTCCTCTTACGAAATAATTTTAACTCGCATAGATTTCACATAGCGGTGTTTCAAAGTCATAACTTGCGTGTTCTGCTGCCATGCAAATAGTGAAAACCAATTGACTTACGAAAGTGAAATAATTCACAGCGAATTAACATGGCACGTGCTAAGTATTGAAACATCTTTAAAAAATCCCGTGAACTCTTTTTGTATTTTAAAAAATTGCTGAATTTTTAACTTTTTACTTGTACTTTTGCGATTTTTTTGAAAAATGCAAACTATTACGTTACGATCTTTTAAATTCTTCATTGCCTAGCTCATTGGATGTGCTCGTGAATTATTTTTATTCAAGTAGGTTAGTTGGTTTTCACTATTTGCATGGCAGCAGAACAAGCAAATTTCCACTTTTTCGCACCGTTATGAGAAAACTATGAAAGCTAAAATTGTTTTGTAAGAGGAAGCTGTACTCACAGGTATCAACTAACACTATTTCATAAAGATATAAAATTATGATTTTATCGCATTATTTTATTTATGGGCAGCTTAGTTCAAAGTCCCATAGGAAACAGATAACAGTAAAGCACTGCACACTTGCTGAGTGACTTGCACGGAGAGGTGATAATGCATTGCATACATCAGTCAACGGCAACCTTACCGCTCTTGACTTGCACACAAACGCAGCCTATCTATGGAGACCCCGTCCCCTCTCTTTTGGATGAATAAATTGTTTTAATCTGCCTTACAAATTCTTTACATGTTTTAGGCAGCCACGTACACTTCTTGCAGCTGACATTGCTTGTACTTTTTCTGTAACCATCCGCCAAAAAAGAAAAGACGGGTTAATACTGTAGTTGAAATTAATAAAGGTATCGATTGTGTAATAGTTTGACAACGCTTGAGAACGTACTATCTGTACTATCGGTGGGAAACTTGGGTAAGTACCACACTCGACGAGAACCATATCGTCCCGAATCACAGCGCGCCAAATTGCCGTGTAAGGTTTCGTACAATTCTTTTGGGATATTAAGTGGTGACCGGAAAATTGTATTTCTCGGTAATATGAAGCACGCATCTCGTTTTGCACTTTACGAATTCAGGTTGCCTTTTTCAGAGTTACAGCAGGCTTAAAAAAACATATTAAACTATTTTTAGCCAATTTGAGAGGCTCTATGTTTCTAACAAGCGTGCTGAATTTTTAAAAAGTAAGAAGTGTAGTTTCAAGTGTGTTTTCTGCTCGTAGATAACCGCAAACGGAATAATTGAAGCTATTTCGCGTACAACAGGTATCCGTGTGACACGTTACACCACCATCCATGCGCCAGCAGGGGCCCTGGGCCTCTCTTTGATCTTTCATGCATAGGTTGTGCATTCAAATATTTGTTTAGAAAATACCTTAAATAATACCATTTTGCACTTAAAAAACTAAATTTTTCAAGGGGAGGGTCTTCTTCGACTCGGGGTGTCGGCATAGCTGCTTTTTTGGAAATGCACTCCCCCTCCCCCCACCAAAAAATAGAGCTTGGTCCGCCACTGTGCGCCTGTTACCCGCACGGCTTTTTAGCGGCTGTGTTATCTCTTTTGTTGAAGTTATCCATTTTATTTTAATAAGTTTAAGTGGACGACGAGTTATCGGCAATGTCTCTTATTAGAAACATTACATTTTACGATTAGGTGTGCGTGTTTGTTGATCATTACTCAAGTCTTGCTAATACATTTGTGTCGATTTTCCTTACAGTTAAGGGAAATGTATGGGTTTAACCAGACACGGTCGCATTAAAAAAAACTACGTGTCGACACTTCTATGGCGTGATCGTCTACATCTTACCCCATTAATAAACCAATGACATTCCGAAATGGCCTATCACCAAGTTCACTTTAATGATCGTTCGTTATGTTGTACGTATTTGTATTTTTGAGAGGTTTAGGGGGAGGTGATCGCCACTGCCGTCCTCCAATCCCTGAATCACTCCACGAGTTTGGTTTAACCATAATAGGTATTTGTAATTTCGAGCTGCAAGGGATTTCTTGCGCAGGTTGGTGTTCAGAGCTGGACAACCCTAGATTCGTGGCGAAGGACGCCTGTGTGATAATGTATCGTAGCTTGCCCAACCTGTTACTTTCGAAACACGAAACTGTCGGGTTCCAGTGACGTGTCTGTGCGCACGATAAGATAGGAGCGTCACCATTTGAAAGCTACCGTGGCTGTCAGTACAGCTGTATACCTTGGCAGTTGTTGTGACATTTTAAAAACTACAGTAGTTAGCGGAGCACAAGGACTTTGGACGGTGTAAAATGGGCTTTGAGAGCTTGTTCCTTAGTTTTTTTTTTTTTTTTTTTCAGACTGATGCCAATAACTCGAGTAAAAAATATTTTGCTTCATTTCGGCTTATTTTCACGAAAAAAAAAATTGTTCAGGGAACAAAATTTTGTTATGAGTATTAGGTAGCAATAAAGAAATTTTTTTCGATATCACTGTAAAACTAAGGAACAAGCCCTTAAGACTATGCTCTCTTGTTTATGCTGTTTTTTTTTAAATAATTTTTTGAGCAGAAACGACTGCAGTTTTCACGTATCGGTTTGGCAGTTTTATTTTAAATGGTTTTTGCTGCAATTACAATTTTTTCTTTCAACAAAAGAAACTATGCGATTTCAACTAACATCCAACAAACAAAAATTTGAATGTTAACGTAATTAGCTAAACCAATACTATTTACTGCCTTGAAGAAATTTGTCAACATGGTGAAAATAATTTTTAGGGAACTGCCGAACAGTTTTTCGATATTTTTTCTTGTTTAGGTTTAAAAAAACAACTATCGTGAAATTAGTTAAAACAAGGGTTCATTACATGTTTTAAAGATGTTGTACTTTTTAACTTTATTGCACTAAAAATATAATATACAGAATTACATGCATTAATGTTACTAAAGTGTTTTGAATAAACCGTTTTTAACGCATTTCTCTTTTGAGCTATTATTTTAATATAGTTGGATGTTTTAGTCATATTTTATTGGGTATACTTTAGCTGATTTTATTTGAACATCCGACGGATTTTTGGAACCGTAATTGGCAACTCAGGCTGTGACCTGAGGAAAACGGTAATAATACAATAGCTAACTAGAGAAATTATAGTGGCTTACAAGTGGGCGTCATGTTGTGTGTATGCATTGAATGAGAAGTAGAGTATTGTTGTATACTTCCTGCAAAATAGGGATAACATTCTTGTTTGTTGGTTGGCGCTACCGGGGTTGTTTCTACAACAATTTGTTCCGTATAAGGAACAAAAAAAACACTATTATAAATTGTCAAAGAAAATATAATAACGTTTTTAACTACACGCTTGAAACAAAAAAATTTTCTTTTCGGAAAAAGTTACTTTACAGTGGCTTATATTCAAACAATTTTTTTTTTTACAGAAGTATGGTAACAACATTACTACTGTTGTTTCAGTATTAAAGGACGTAGTGTCGGGAAAGCTGTTTATTACACTCTAAATAATAATCTGTAAATTTACCAGACGTGCGTATAGGAGCGCTAAGAAAGTAGGTGTGGTAGAATAGTTTCCCAGATATCCGTGATAACACTCCTAAACCTAATTATAAAACAGTTAAATGTATATTAAAGTTACCAGACTTGTATTGTAATGTTTGTAAACGTTTGCGCATTTACAAGACGGAAGTATGGTAACTGTCCCATACTGCGTCTGGAATAATAACTCCTAAACATTTTAGGAATTTTTTTTACAGTGTAGCTTCCAGTGTATAGTCTGCAGGATTTTCAGGCCCCTGTGCAAGTAAGTCTTACCGTACTTGTATAGCAACAATTCTAAAATAGTTGTTATATTTACCAGCTGAAGTATGGTAGGTGTTCCATACAGTCATAATGTGTATGAGTTTAGAACTGTCAATGCTGTTGAAGATGTTTTACAGTGCACTTACGACCTTCTTAAGGACTCTGTCTACCTCAGAGCTCCGGCGGCAGCAAGGATAGGGCGTTACAGGTTAAATTATATTCCTAAATATCTCAGTCACTTTCAAACCTACATATATGCCACCACTGACTCTTTTGTTCAGCACGATACGGCCCACACTGCTACGGAATCTTTTAGCAAGTTATATCAATACCCTGAAAATTATGAGCAAATAAGTGTTTTTATGCCGATTAAACACTCGAAACCCCGTACTCATAAAATTCTTTTCACATTTTCGTTTACGTAGCAATATTCTCATCTTCTCAATGCAGAAAATTGTTTCTGTCCAAAAGAGATATCTCAAAGGGTGACTGAGCTACACGGAATTTAGTTTAACATGTAAAACCCTATCCTTGCTCCCGCCGTGCTCCGAGGTAGGCAGAAGCCTTAAAGAAATAAAACTTGGCTGTGTATTAGCTGCCGTTTATGTAAGGCGTCATTCGAGCGTGATCCTTATTGAATTACAGTAAGTGGAGTGTGAATCGTGTTACTATTCGTAAGTGGAGGATGATCACAAAACATGGCTGGTTTCGGTTATTTTATCTACTAAGCTGTGCGGAATTTCAACTCGCAGTAATAATAAAAAAAAAAAACACTTTACGTTGGCTCTAGTATCCCAAACGTGCAAAACTCTTCGCATCGCGAAATTCATATCTGACGGCAAAGTAAGTTACTAGCGTGTAACGGTTGGAAGAATGTAGAAGTAAACGCATTCAACAAACTTCGTTTCGTGCCCTTCACTTTGATAAGTGCTGCGGCATTCAGTAGGCCCCTACATAAAAGTTCGTACAAATTCACGTTCAAAATGCTTTTATTTGCTTTCTGGCAGATAGTCGATTTCAAATCGAAATACTATACGCTGAACGATCAAATATTTTTTTCTAATAACCAAACTATATTTGGGAATGAATTATTGTGGAATAATTGGGCCAGATATCCCAGAAATTTACTGTCATGTAGCATGCAGGGTGTAAACGTAACATACTTTAATAATAAGTTATTTTCTGTGAAGTTTCATGTAGGCCTAGTACTTTATAAGCGCCATAGTTTTATCGCATGGTACATTTTACTCAGATGTAGTTAAATGCATCTTGAAGAAAAGCTGGTTTCAAGTTATAGTTTTGTCCAGCAGTGTATCTAATAATGTGTAGACCTAATGGTAATCCGTATCCAACTCTTTAATGAATATCCTAACACAGTAACTTCTGTCATGTAAAAGTACTATTGGAACTCCAATCAGGGACAGATATAGACATTTAACTTTTTAAGAGGGAAAGGTCATACACTTATAATATACCAGTTTGGCATTGTATCTAGTGTATAATTGTGTATATAAAATTGAGCAAATGGTCACCGATGACGGTGTAAGAATCCATTATTTTTTTTTTAAACTGTAGATGTTTTATTGGTATGTGGTAGCTGCAATCAGCACGGAATATTTTACATAAATTTACTATAGCATATTAATTAACTGTAATGATACATACCTACAATGAGTAATAATTTGACTACAGAGATGATTCAAACTGTGCCAGACTCTGTGAAAGCTGTATATTTTATTTAAATAAGTGTTACCGTAGGTTAGCAATGAAGAAAATGTATAAAATTTATATTACATCTAGAGGATGATGAGGCCGTAGAAAGTTGAGTTTCGTCACGCTGCGGGAAGCAGAAGGCAGGCTATGTATGTGTCAAGGGGGTTGACAAATTGTTGAGGAGAAGAGTGCCTTGTACGCCCCACTGGGCGAGAGAGTGTTAGAAAGAGATAGGTATAAGACGCTTGCAACGGTTTGCCACCAGGCAGTTGAATTTGAAATGTAAACTAAAAATGAACATAGTTAAAAGTAAATAAATTTGTGTGCTATAATTGAAGGGTATAAACAAACATGTAAAAATTTGTGATTTCGATCAGTAAATCTAATACTTGATACGCTCGCAAAGGCCTGAGTTCTCAGCCGTCGGCAAACTGAGTTTAAATGTAACAGGGCTTCTGATTGGTCGAAGGGAACTAGGGGTCGGTGTAGCCGGCTTGGCGTGGAGACGCGTTGTTCGACGAGAAGAGAAGCATCTCAGGGCTCGAGGCAGAGGGACGTGTTGCTGTCCTCGGGGCTGAGGGCGGCGTCTCGCGGAAGTATCGCCGACAGAGTGTCTGTCCCGGGGTACGATTTGCGAGGATTAGCAGGACAATATTTGCAAACATTAATAAGCCGATTTGTTGAATTAGTTTTCGTGCTTTGCCAGACCAAGGAGACGGGAATCGTGTCCGTAAGGACCGAGACGCGACACAGCTGTGGAATCGGCCGTTGTTTGTATAATTCACCTGCGGTGCGAAGTTGCGTGATTATGCTGAATCACGGTGAGCGAGGGCCGTTTGCCGCCGTATCAAGTGTCTTGGTATATAAATATTGACTGTATTATTACAACTTACCCGCGGAGCTAGACCGAGGCAGAACTGATAAAATAAATATTACTGATCGGCAGGAACACGTACAATAATTAACTGTGGTGCAGCCAGCCGCCAGCGAGATGACACTTGCACACTTACCATATTTTATTTGTACGCCAGGCTAGAAGCAATGGCTAGGAGGGGGGTCAGGGAACCCTCCTACCGGGATTTTTTTTTATTTTAAGAAGTAAAATGACTTAAGTTTTTTAAAAGATTTGAACCTGAACATTTAATAACACCTTATGGTTTGGTATAAGGGGTCATGACCGTTCTGCCCATCGCTCCCTCCCCCCCTTCCTTGCCTAATTCTGGAACCGCGCTCGACTGCGGTATAGAATCTCAAAGTTGGCTGTGTGTATCTAAACTACTTATTTCTTTTCTTCTTCAATCTTATTGTTATTTAATGTCCTTTTTTGTAGGACATATTTAGAACCTTCTTCTACTTGGTATAAGTATCTTAACCTAAATTTCTTCGTGGGTTGGTTCCGTCTAAATGATAAACAGTTTCTAGCCCTTTTAGCGTCATGAGCCAAAAATACCGGCTCTTGTTGCCCATGCGAGAAATACCAGAAGCCGATATATCAGCCCTGTATTTGTCCACATATTTTACACATTTTTAAATATATATATATATTTTTTTTAAATAAAAGTAAATGTTGTTGCTCATTGCAATGAGTTTAAGGGAACCTTTAACTGCGAGTACAGTTTTTTTTTTTTTGCAATTCAGTTGCATTAAATGATATGTAGTTATTAGAATTCAAACAAACGACTTCAAATTTCTAGAAAGTATGTTAGCATATGTACCTGCAATAGAGCTGCCGCTGAAAGGGCTAGAGTAGTTCTTGCAGTGTATTGAGGAACGGTGGCATCATTGACAGTGCCGCACCCAGATCTGCAAGCCAGAGGGAGGTGAGCCAGACAGCTTCGCGGCATTGCAAGTGAATGTCGTCACAGCCGAGTAAAGAGAACATGCAACTGAAAGATGTCGACAAGCTGTAGCGCTTTTATCCGCTTCCCAACACCATTCATAGATTTGAAGACTAAACTTCTACCAAGCGCCTTGCGCTTAGATTCTTTTATTGGACTTTTAAAGGTGTTCAAGTGCGATAACGTCATATTTTTATATTTATATTAAATAGTGTTAGTTTTGTAGACGATACTTGTGAGTGCAGTTTCCTTTTACGAAACAATTTTAACTTTCGTAGTTTTCTCATAACGTTGCGTCAAAGCCAAAATTTGCATGTTCTGCTGCCATGCAAATAGTGAAAACCAATAGACTTACGTACGTGAAATAATTTACAGTGAAATAACATACTATGGGCTACGTAATAAAATTTTGAAAAAATCCCGCGAACTGTTTTTGTATTTAAAAAAAAGCTGAATTTGCAACTTTTTTCTGTACTTTTGCGATTTTATCGTCTAAAAAAACTAAAAATATTTCATAAAAATATAAAATCATGATTTTATCGCACTTGAACACCCTTAAGTCTTGTCATATCACGGTCGATTACATTTAACTTTACGCAAAGACGCGAACTGGGAAAGTCGGCCTAGTTTAAATGCCATTTTAGGTAGTTTTTCTAACGTCGGTGTAAAAAACTCAAAACTTTTTAATGGAATGCTTTGAAAAACATTTATGACTATGATCAGTCACACGATGCATACCTACTTATAGGGGTTATTGAAAAGACTGCACCGTTCGTTCGCAAAAAAAAAAAAAAAGTTATTTTGCTGATTTATATTTTTTCATAGCAGAATTGGTGATATTTTGAGTTAAAACATTTGAAAAACAATGAGGTTTATTTTTACCAAAACAAATTTTAAATACAAATTATGACCTATTTGTGACAAAACAACGTAGGAATTCTTCCATGTGAAAATTATGTTGCTTTAATTTTTTTTTTTTTTTCGGCGTCGCTGTTAAACTACCGGGGTAGCATATACAAGTTCAGTTATGTTTGACGTGGTTAAGTACCTGTTCAACACACACACAGAGAGAGACTGACAGACAGAGATAGACACAGATCGACAGAGACAGACAGACAGACACACATACATACACAGAGGGTGTCCCATAAGTGCAGTCTCTTAAGGGAAATATAAATGGGTTAAATATGGAATGTTATAGTAAGTAGTGATGCAGTGTGTTGAAGTACGACGACTGCAGTGTGTTCAGCTCCACGTGCGTCATTACAACAGAAAATAATTTTAATTTGTGGCCACTAGGGCCTATTAGATTTGCACATACGGAACGCGATTCGTCACGTGCGAAATGCGACTTGTCCTATGAGACCGGATTTATGGAACACCCGACCTAATATATATA
>PNEQ01082543.1:22331-36228 GCA_003012365.1 Medauroidea extradentata | reverse complement strand
GGTGAAATTCTGTCACAGTGCATATATCCAAACGTGAATGCATGCTATATGCCCTGTAAATTTAGCTACATGAATATTCTGTATTTTCCTTTTGACAGACCTCAGTTTACTATAAATGGCAGTCGTTTGTTTTTACATTTCGCTCTTTCCGTTGTGGATCGTTTTCTGATACACATCGCAACGACAACAATGTCCACACATGGCCGCCGACTTCCTTGTAGTGTAGGGCGTAGGTATGGAATTACAGATGAGTCCGCGCAGATACTGCTCGAGGCCGCTCCTCAGGATGATAACAGACGTGGCAACTACGCCCGCCTGCTCAGCTCCCCTGCTCCCCTCTGGATGCGCGCGCACCTCCCAGTACACGACCCATTACTCCGCGAATATTTATTTTACGTAAAGACCTCTCACGCTTTTCCTAGATGAGATACAGTTACGCTACCACTGACTTGTTTGTGTGTTTAATCGTAACGGAATTCGCTATATAATATTTTATCCGCTAAACTACATAGCCTGAAACGTGCAGAGATTTTAATATTTAAACTATAGATTTAAAGCATTATTTATAACTAAAATAGTTTTTTCGTCTTATAGCGAGTTAGTCGTCTTCAAAATCTGCATTACAGTTCTTGTTTGAAAGTTAAATAATGAAAACTGAATGCGTAAAGCGACTTTCAATTTTACATTGAAATCCATATCTCTCCCACACGGAACCTACGGATCGAGCCTGCCCTTAAGTTCTGAGTCAATTCATTTGGTGCATCAGTTGTGGTTTGAGATGCATCTGACATCTTAATCATTTTTGCACAAATCTGCTGCAATGCTGACACTTCAGTTTGAGGCTGAGGAGTAGGTACTACTACTAATGGCATATTCCAATTGACTACTCCGGGGGTGCACCCGGTACGTCCCGAAAACTGAAAATATGCAATAGTCACGTGATTGCACCCAACGAGTGTGTATTGTTTATGCTCCAACAACTGGAACATGCCACACTTACAGTGCAAAACATTTGTGGCAACAAATAACTTGAAACACGAAATTCTTTAACCATAGGTACTCCAAAACAGCCAAAATTTAATCCTACGAAATTTGAGAGGTTAGGTACGCTACTACAATTTTTCTTCTTGATCTAGCGGTAAATGAATGTGCAGACAACTCGATCTTACTAACCTTACTATAATTTTAATAACGAACACAGTTATTAAAATAATCACTGTATGATTGCATCACATAAACTTCTTTGCATTTTTTAAGTTCCGAACACTCATATAATTGCGTAAATTCCTCCACAGAAAACATTTTCTTTTGTTTACACTATCACAGGTCGCCGCCATAATTGCACTCATTTGCTGCACTGTCTCGAGAGACGGTGCGGCAAAAACTGCTCCCGATGCGCACCCATCGAGTGCAACTCTCAATTGGAATACGAAAATCTGAATGCTCCGAACGGGAGTTCTGGTAATTGGAACACGCGGCACTTGTCGGGTGCGCACCGGGAGCATTTGGGTTCAGTAATTGGAATACGCCATAAATGTTCACAAACGTAACCAAAACAACTTTTTCCTGCCCGAGCATTTGTAAATAAAGACCTCCGAAGGATTGCCAACCCCAGAGAAACATAAAACGTTCACTAAGAGGAATACAGGGTGCGTTCCGTGAGCACAGCGCTGCTGTTGTGCTTTACGCTACATGCCATTCTGCAGCTTATACTCATAGAATAGAGCAACAGCACTGGAGTAGCAGAGCAGTCTCAGCGAAGACTTGACCACGCTATCTACAAGTGTATAATCTGTGACTTTTTTTTTTTTTTTTTTTTTTTGCATTTAGGAATGGCATTTCGATCTTCACTTTGTAGTTTAACGATAAGTAAATAATTTTCAATGACCGTTTTTATGTTTTACGGCATCGCTGTGTGTATTTTAAGTGAGAATTATTATACTTTTGTAATATAATAGATTTGCGGTAAAGATTTTTAAGCAGTTGCTGCTAGAAATCTTTGGCTTGTTAACTCTTTCTGTTGTTATGTTTGTTTACATTTTACCATTTTGCCAAATTTTAATGTCAAGTTTGTGAAATGAACTTTAGTAATGATGAATTGGTTGCAAACAGTTCAAATCAATATTGTTTTCATTCACATTGCTGCCTCTAGATGGTAGAAGTAAAGGAATAATGTGCGAGTTAGCCGAGATAATGACTGACCGATGTACCGATATTATATTGCCGATTGTCAATAACGGTAAATGTACCGATAATGCCGATATCCGATATCGGTAATCAGACATCGGGCCATCAGTAGTTGCAGCACATAAGGGAGGTCTAAGAATCGACACAAGAGATGGTGGACATGGTCTACTGCTACGGGCGGGCACATGAAAGTAACAAACGGGCATGTATAGTGTATGCCGCCAAATATCCAGGACGCCGTACACCATCAGAAAAGAATGTTTATTACCCTGTTCCAGCACCTTTCCGAAACGGTATCGTTTTCACCCCGAACACGGGTTGTGGGAGACCTCGAACAACTCGCACACCGGATATGGAAGAACAGGTATTGGTACATGTGAAGGCGAATCCCGGAACGAATGTCTGACAGATAGCTGCAACCGAAGGTGCTGCAAAATTTGTAGTGTGGAAGGTACTCCATGAACAGTTACTGTATCCCTACCATGTGCAGCATGTCCAGACTCTGCTGCCACACAATCGGGTAACCTTACTGCAATTCTGCCACACATTTCTCCAAATGTGTGCACATGATCTGCATTTCACTGTGAAGGTGTTGTTCAATTATGAGGGGGGTTTCACGAGAGACGGTATCGTCAATTTCCATAATACTCACATATGGGCCAATGCAAACCCGCGTGCAACTGACGAGAGAAGCCACCAGCACAGGTTTAGTATCAACGTTTGAGCAGGCATTTACGGAAACAGACTCGTAGATCCTTACGTTCTACACAACAGATTGAATGGTGCTAGGTATCGTAACTTTCTTCGGAGCCAATTACCTTTGTTGCTGGAGGATGTCCCACTACAAGAACGCCTGCACATGTGGTTCATGCATGATGGGGCACCAGCCCATTTTCAGCTACAGGTACAGCGACGGCTAACATGGGCCTTTCTTGTGCGATGGATAGGTCGGGGAGGGCCAATACATTGGCCTGCCCGTTTCCCCGATCTTAACCCTTTAGCATTTTGACTGTGTGAACATGTAAATTCCGTGGTATATGCAGCCCCCATATACAATGTGAATACACTAAAGGAACGCGTGTTCCATGCCTGTGAAGCAATGCGTCAACAACCAGGGGTGTTCCAACGAATGTGTGAGTCCATGCGGCATAGGGTAGAGGGCTGGATTGCTATGGATGGCGGTCACATCGAGCACCTGTTGTGAAGGGTAGTTCAGGGACATGGTGTTCACTGACACTACATGTACTACACCATAACCTGGTGGTTATTTGTATACAATCATATGCAATACTTTATGCATGTGAAATTAGATGTGTTCACTACAGTGTCGAACATCGACATGACACTTATTAATAGTTGCTTCTGGGTACCGCTTCAGCTTCATTTGTAATTTGTACGATAACTATGACTCCTAGAAAGTTGCAACAGGAGCACCCTTTTTTGTTACACGCGCAACATTACTCAACAAACCACCTTCAGATGTATGGAAAACCTGATGGTAAAAAGGTTGTATGCAATTAGGGGGTAGCCACCCTGCTATTTTCCTAAGGGTGGAAGGTATGAAGCACCATATGCTGTTGGTTTGACGATCACAAAAGCATTAAGCTATGCTGACAATATTGTTTTTGTGTGTGGCGTAGTTTCCTATATTTTGAGATAATACGGTTTTAAACGTTCATTTTTAACTGGTCATAATACCCTTAGTATTGAGTTTAGGTGAACAGTGCACATGTTTTCGTCTTCCTTTGTTGCATACTACAATCTGTGTAATTATCAGAAGGCATTTTTAGGGACAGCCAGTTTACATTATTATTTATTTAAAAAAATATTGTTATGTTTGTCAAATGTGGTTAAAGCTATCTTTGTAAATGCAATTACAGTAATCTCTCAGTTGAACGTCTTCCAGCTTAGTGATTATTTCACTTCAAAAATAGTATTTTTGTTCCCATCTAAAAGTTTCTAACATATTTTCATTGTTCATTTTAAAAATTCCTAATGTTAGACAATTTTTTTTTAGTCCCTCAAGAGTCGTTTAACCGAGAGTTTAATGTAGTAGTAAAATTGTAGGGATTTTAGGGGTTCTATATTGGTTCTTTGATTTTACAGGTCATCAGTTTTACAAAGTTGTTTTCAGGAACAGCGTGCCCTCATAAAATCTCTCTGACTTTAGGTTTAAACTTTGAAGTCTACAGTTATATCATCTAGATATATTTTTATCTGCTTATTTGTGACGAACAGTAATCTCTATCTAATATTTTCTGAATATTTTTAGCATCCTTCTATGTTTTATTTGTTCCTGCTATGCAGGTCATTACAGGAACATTACACCCCAAAATCATTTGTGATACAGACGTGTGAAGTGAGTTAACTTTTAACAGGTGTGGAGCCCATATGATGCAGCTATACCCCTGCAGAGACCTAGCGACTATTACAAGAGCGGACGCAGGCTGAATGCTTACATGGTTGTTCCTGCAGTTAGTCAGTTTGTCACCAAGGCCATCGAGTACCTCTACCTATTCGAGGCGCATGGCTGTCAGTATCACACCTCTACATCTTCTTTTTGTGTTTACAAGTAGTGCATGTGATAACTTTTTTTGTTTTTAAATTTTAACTTATGGGTTTAATTGACATAGTTAGATATTTTGTTGTTGTAAATACTTTCCGGCTGTATTGAGCTCTGCGGCCCGAGTACGAACATTATTCATCGCAAGTTTTGTTTAGTTGAGAAGCTATTTTCTCTGTGTTCACCATATTTGGAACTGGATTGAGCATGAAAGCATTGTATTTTGTTACCGCACTGCAATTTTCTGAGTTTAATGACGCAGCAGCGCTAGCGAACGCAAATCTTCAATACGTATGCACGTTGTATACGGTGGACACCGATTCCACATCGCAGTATCCTACACGAGGAAAATGGCTGGTAATACAAAATACATTAGCAGCAAACAATTACTTAAAAAAAATAGATATGATTTTTGTAGAATAGTTATGTTGTTTTAGTCAAAATAAGTACAAAAATATTACTAAGAGCATAGCTCGTGCTTTTAATTATCCCAGAGCATTAATCTGTGCATTAAATTATCCGTTTAGGGTATGGAGGCTAGGAGGAATCGTATTCGAAACATTCACATATCGATAGGCTCTATTGGCCAACAGCTGAACTGCGTAGTCTTTGTAATTAACAGATGGCGCAGGAAATTAATGGCGCAGGAGCATACAAGATCAATATTTCAGGCGTTAAAATAAAATCTATTGTAATATGACACTAGATATATTCGTATTACAAACGTATTGGTAATTGTAAGGCTATATTTAAATTTGTCTCTTGTACTTTATAATGCCAGTATAGTGTACAGTACAGCCTTTAATAAATAAAATTATGAAATATTTTTGTTCAAACAGAAACGCACACTGCTATTGTTTTTCATCGCAAATTCTTTTGCAAAAAATTTGCAGACTTGTAATTTGATGTTCCTTATTGAAACAGAATTATCCACGAGCTTAGTAAATGTAGTAATGAGACAGGAATTATTGTGAGGTATAATCATTGCTGTGGTCAACACTACAACAATATTTTTAAACAATGTCAGTATATGTAAATAAATTCCTATTTTATTACCACGGAAGTCTCCAAGAGTCAAAAAATGTTGGTAAAGAGACAGTAACCATAATGAGAAATCACATATTCAGCACCTGTCAGCTAAATACTAGCACCACTATTGTGCACGTTAGCTTCCTTAAATATTGACACCATAGAGATTTGTTAACCCCGCGGTTCTGCAGAAACATAATGAACTAATTAAACACGCTCTGCAAAAGGGTTTGTACTCACTATTTGCGGTACGTGTTTAGTTAAAACTCAGTACGTATCATAATGTCCCATGACGAGTTCGTACTCTGGGCACAGGACCAAGGAGTAATGACTTGAAGATGAGTTATGAAATTTTGGAGAATGTGTCCAGACCACGGTCGTAGAAGAACAGGTCTGGACACTCGCCTGGAAACTTGACCCCCTTGTTGTTTGGCTGTAGTTCACCAAGTTACCGAGAGTATCGTGTTTTATTGGCGCTGATGTTACGGCGGTCGGACTAAATTCCGCCCACTTCCTTTCCGCTATAATAAACAATTTATAAAAATGTATTTTTTATCAATTTATGAAATGCTTTCTTTGCTCACAAATTTTAAGAAAAGGCTCCAGCAATCTTTATTTACTTTATAAATTTAACAATGGAAAAAAGTGGACGGAGTTTGAGTCCGACCGCCCAGAAAACAGTACCAAAAAGTACGGCATTCTCGGTAACTTGACGAACTACAGCCAAACAACAAGGGGGTCAAGCAAAATACATTGTTAGATAGGCGAGTGTCCAGACCTGTTCTTCTACGACCGTGGTCCAGACCAAATCCATTGGTTATTTAAAAATAATTTTTGTATTTCGTCAATTTGATGTTACTTGCTGTACATAAAAAATTAGACTTTTTATGGCAAAGTAACACCACATAAACTTTCACAATTTTTACCTAAATATGCTTTGCAGTAATAGTTCCATAAAAGGTAACATGATTAGGATGAAAGAACCATGGCAGTATACCATGATAATGGTATTACTAGTCAGTTTTACGTGTGTAATATTTATAACATGGTATACTAAATAATTCAAGTGAATATTGTGTCGTTTAGTAGTAACCAGTTCGTAGAATGAATGTTTTTCTTCTTTAAATCAAGCATGTTTCTTTGTTTAAATTAATAACTGTTCAATGCAACTAATGCTAAAATAGGTCTGTGATAAATATATGCAAAACATAGTTTACTCATAATTCTGACGATTTTTAAAACATATTCATGCAGTGTATGTTGTAGATTCTTTTATTTACCTATTTCTGACTTGGAAAGAAATATAATTTACTGTAAACTAGGGGTGTTCGAACAGTGGTTTTAGTATTTCAAAAGTTTTCGTTGAGATATTAATTTTTTTGAATAATTTTCGAATATTTTTCTAATAGTGTTTTTTTAATTTATATATATATATATATATATATATATATATATATATATATATATTTTTTTTGCCAGTTCATACTTTTGCATTTTTACAGAGACATGGAAATCCACTTTGCTTTATTAATAAAAGCATCAAAATTTAGCAGTTTTTACTTGATAACCTTGAACATCATTAAAACATATTAGTTTTTGTTATTTTGCACCTGTTTTTACACTAATATTTTGCTTTTTCTTCTGAGTTTTCTTCTCTTATTATGTTTGTGAGACAAAAAAAAATAATTTTTGTACACAAGTGCTTACTACAGATGGCATTGCTGATAGAGTTGACTTGCCTACATGTATAAAGGTAAAAAATAAAGTACCTTTATGTAATATTTTTAGAAGAATCGTAGTAGGCCTACTGAAATTTGAAAGCTAAATTAATATGTAGTAAAATATTACAATACTACGAAAAGTTAGATCTTAGTGTGCAGGAAACAATGTAACACTATGTTTAGAGACTCTGATAACTCTTCAAACTAATTTTGGTAAAATAACAGTTAAACTTCCTACGTGTTTCATACATGGAAACGTTTGTGGAATAGCTTTATAGAAATTTTGAACAATCAATCGGCTAATTATATTAGCAAATACAAATATCAGTAATTAAAAAAAGTTTGCCCATAGGACATTCACATTAACTATTTCATTCAGTCCATGCTTACTTACAAAAATGTTTGTAATGTCACAATATTTGCAGTGCATAAAGTTCTAACATGAACCATCGTATTTTCATCCCAACGAATACCTTGGATCCACTCCACACTTTGGTTACGTTAAATTTGGAATTGCCGACCACACCAAAAGCTGAAAATGATGTTTCCCGTCTGGTTTCGGCCATTTTAACTCGTGTTCCCACTCTTTGCGACATTGGTAAGGATCCACAATATTTTTTTACTTATTTAGTTACCGAAAATACAGTAGAATCTCGTTATAGCGAAATGTCACGATTCTGGGTTCGAACTTCGCTATAGCCGTGTCTTCGCTATAACTGAATTTGCCCAATTCTTACCCCTAAACTCAAAAATTGCATTAAAACGGTTTTTAATGTTATTTAATTACAAAGTAGTATGTTATTTTAAGGAAATATAGGTTTATTTTAACAGGTAAGTATGTGCTAGTTACAATGATACCCAACAAGTATGGGTGCAACTATTCGCTAAGTCAAAACGGGCCAAAATCTCCGCTGCGTCATGCAAGTATGGCTATCTATCGCTGGACCGCCTCGACGGTGTCTCGCCCGCGGCAAGAGTGCATGCGCCGGCAGGCAACATGATTACACTGCCAGCTGCTGCAGACCAATGTTATCAGTTTGACGAATGTAGTAATTCATTTATTTATTTTAGCATGCATGCTCTGATGATAATTCTGTGTGCCCTTTCACACTGTAGCACGCATCGAATAATTTGTGCGCTTGCCCGAGACACATAAAAATCAGCTCGGACAGGTGATGTAATTGTTCATTTGTCCATTGGACAGGTAATGAAGTGTTATTTGCCAGCAAAAATAAGCGACGCCAACATTGGTAGTTGCTTAATTTTCGTGCACTAGACGTGAACTGTGTTTAGCGGCGACACGAAGTTAAGTTCGAAGCCAATTAGTAGTAAGAGAAGTGCGCGCACGTGTACGCATTGACTTTGAGCATGGTTACAAGTTTGTGATTTTATTCCGGCAGTGTGCCGACAGAAAATATGTCTGACCTACGTGGGGGCTACCAAATTAGGTTGACAGTTCATTGAAAAGCAGTGCTAAAGCTACACATGCTTGTTTTCACACACGGCCCACCACCCGTGATTTTTTTTTTTTTACTTTTTATTTTCTTCCTCTTCAGCAGTCCAAACAAACTCGTTCCAAGATAAAAAAAAGGTGACTTACTCTTGTTCCCACGCTCTTTCTGACGGTATATATAATACTTTAACAATGAAACAATTTATTGATTCTCGCTCAAATTTATGAGACGTTTAGTCTATTATTATTAAGGACCCCTGACTCTCAAAATACCACAAAATTTGGCATGATTATTATAAGTTTTCCTGTAATTTCAGCATAATTTCGTTAAAGGCGATGCATCACATGAATTCAGATGCCTTGGTGGTTGTTTTATCGCAAAGCAGTTGAGGCACAATCGTTGAAATGTGTACGTTTTCCTGGCCTTGTTTTCTCGGTTTGTTTAAGAACGGGTTCGCTGTGATTATATTAGTGCATGGGTGCTTTTTTAATAGTTTTTGACCATTTTCACAATTTTTTAAAGGGTTTAAGTAATGGCTAGAATTTAAAAAATGTATATTTCACATATTCGACCACGTAAAAAACCAAGTACAGTGAACCCTCGATAACTCGGACTAAAAGGGGGGGGAGAAGCTGTCCGAGTTACGATTTGTCCGTGTTATCGAGGGGTGTCCGCAGAGGTGAGGTAATCAGTCATTAATCACAAGAAATGCGAAGAAATTAGTACGCTATTATTTCTACAAACAAAAGAGGCTGCAATAAATACTGTTTTGTACGTAACTATCGTATCAAGTTACGGGAGGGCCACCATGCAGTGGGAAAATTAACGTAATGTGGAGGACTATAAAAGAATGTCAAACAGTGTGGGCAGTCAGATCATTATTTATTTTTTAGGCTGCTACTTCTGGCTGATACTTTTTTTTTTTTATCTCTGTGCTAGAAGCTGGCACCAGGCACCCTTCTATCACATAAAAGTTTTCGTCTGGCTGGCGACAGCCAATGTGCGTGCACGTGTGAGAGAGATAAGAAATGATCGTTGGAGATAAGCTAGGGAAGTTGCGATCAGAAGTAGTCAAGGTCAACCGGTACAGTCTCGTGCAATACAAACGCTGCACGTGACCACACGCATCTCACACAAGATGTTTACATTGAAAAATACCTTACGTCCGCATGTCACAGCGTAGGGGCAGCAGCCAACTGCTATCCTGATAGTTACTTTACCCTCCTTCAAAGTTACAAAGGTATAAAAATAATTTTCCTCGTATGCATGAATAAAAACAGTACTGTAATTAACAATCCTTCTGGGTCACTGTACATTATGTGAACATGTTTTAACACTACTAACTTTAAAATTTAATTTTATGTATGTAAATTGCATCATCGAACACATAATTTACAGCTGTATTCTTACACAAATTGTCATATTGTAAAGCAATAAAATTTTAATCATGTTCTACAGAGTTACCGTATTTACTCGCGTAATTGCCGCATATTTTTGACCAAATTTTAGGCCCAAAAAAATGAGGTGCGGCCATTATAAGGGGTTTTCAAAAAATTACCTTCTAAATTTTTTTTTTGTGTAGAATATAACAAATGTACATTTTTTCCTATATTTACTGGTTCATAACGTGAACATTACTTCTAAAATAAAGAAAAATATTTTGTCGGTGTATAGTAAAATGGAAAAATTAAGACTACAAAATCTTTTTAATCCATTCACGTGCGTCACTCAATGAAAATCGTATAAAATTATCCCGCATAAGACGTTTACATTTTACGGTCCATTACATGTACGCTATTATTTCCTGTGAAGTAGTTTATAAACAAATCCGATTCACGCTTAAAATGTTGCAACTCTCCAGACACAGTTACGTTATCAACAGAGCATCATCAACAAGCGAGCGTGACTCATCGTGTCCGGCTTGGGCATGGATGTTGTGTTGTTCTTTCACCACCCACATCGGCTCTTGAAAACATAGTTGTTAAAGGGGCGTAAAACCTTCTCACCAATTTTTCTACATCGCAATGCAAAGCAATGATTTTTAATTTTTCTTTTTAATGTCCGTGACAATTTGTTTTGCAACCGTGAAATCATTCTACATACCAGAACAAAATAATTTTTCGTTCATGTGTCATTATAACCCGTAGTTACCGTCATTTCACAAGCACCACATTGAAATGTTTATTTACGACACACGTGTGTGCCTGGCTCGCTGGGCGAAGAGGGAGGGAAGATAAAGAAGTGAGAGGTCGGCTTGCTGCGTTGCATCTTTACTCACGCGCCTCGCGCGTTTTGCTAGCTACATTTTACCACACGGAACTTGCCAGATTTTTACTGTGGGATTATTAAAGGCTAAGTAGCGATGGACGACTTCGTTATAAAGTTTAATGCTGTTCTAAAATATAATGTGATGAATTTAAATCCAGCAGAAACTATTTTTTATGTCTTTTAACCAAAAAATAATTAATTAAAAATTGTTAAAATTTTTTAAAAATTCTGTCTTAGTTATCCGAAGTCCGGGACATCGAGGTCCGAGTTATCGAGGGTTCACTGTATTTACATTTTACGGATGGTGTTTATAAAAATGCTTGCGCAGATATATTCATTCCTAGACATATTTTGCAGTTCAAGCGTATCAGCTTACGCACAGACATGGTCATGAGTTACCGCGATCTCGATATATCGACAAGATGGCGGCCGAGCAACGGTAGCTGCAGTGAAAGTTTGAAGTCTGCGGAGATGCAATACATATCTCTATGAGTCACGCACGTTTGTTCACAAGTTAATGATTTGTTTCTTCATTTTTGGGGACGTTGCGTTTATAATTTAGATTTTTGGAACGAAAATAAACTAAAAACACCAGACGGATTTTTGTGTAAACAGAGATATCGCGAAGTTGCTGTGTCACAAAGAGTAGGAACATATATTTAAATGGCAAAAACATGGAGAAACATCATTTTCAGCTATTCCATCAGTGAATAAATACTAAACAGTTGTTCTGTTTGGGTAGTTATGCTGGGCAAGTTTAGTTCGTTTATTCATGTTTTTTTTTTAATAAAACATTTTAGTTTATGCATGTACTAAAAGGGACTGAATAAACTGGAGGAAATTTTTAAAACTCCAAAACTGAAGAAATACTCAGGATTAATAGTTTCAACAAAAAGGAGGATATTTATGTAGTCTGGCCAGAGCAGAATTTACCACTAGGCCTGGGCCTAGGGCGCAAATTTCACAGGGGGCACTTTTAACTAGGAGAAAATGTGAAGGATTTCCGATCACTATTTTTTAAAGTGTCAATATGGCGATGAGTAAAAATTTTTTGAGTTGCTTTACTTTTGCCATTGTTGACTTATGATGTCTCTATTAGTTTTTTCTGCTCTATGGCCAATCCAGCTAATTATTTTCAAGTAACTGTGTTACAATTAAGCTTAATTATTATTGTGTTATTACTATTATTATACATAGCGAGAGGACAGAGCAGAGTAGTTTTAAATAATGTTGTGCTGAAAACGGGACGGTTGGAAAACGGGGGCTGCAGTGGTGCTTGGACTGACTGGCCTAGGGTGCCTAACAGCTTTAATCCGTCCTTGAGTCTGGCAACGAAAGAAATAAATTATTTTAATTTGCACAATTGAGTTAAGTACCGGGCATACATTGTAAACATTAAAAATTAATATTAATGAGGCAAATTCAAAATTGTGTGGTTCAATATAATCATTTACTGATTAAAATTTGTTTAGCCACCTTTAACTAATTTTTACACCACTTTAAAGTTTTTAACACAAAATTTTTGAACTGCTTTTTAACATTTTTAAACGCAGAAATTGGCAATTTTTATTCACAGTTTATAGGCGTTCCTTATGTGTGTTGGAAGCTATGATGGAGATAGTGAAGACTGGCAACAGGGCAGGCTAATTGTCAGTGGCAGCGTACACTGCACTTTTGTCTGTAATTAAAGAGTGTGCTGTACTGTGGCTCATTCCAATGGAGCAGTGAAACACTACCTCTCAGTCTGTTCTCAGCACTGTGAGACGCTGTGCTGTGTGTACTTAGATGCTTACTCTTCGAGCTGCGTAAGTAAGAAATGAAGGAAAAGAATCTAGGTACACGCTGGTTTGGTGCTTCTCAGTACATTTTGGCACAAGTACTGGCACAGGGCTTGGTTGGCTAATGCCAGTGTTATAGGTGATTCGGAATAAAGTGAGCACTCAAAAAAGCCCTGATTAATTTCTATTTTCTGCCAGTTTATATCTTTCCGCTACATGTAAACATCAACATTGCCACGTGCTTTTATTTACATAGGCTTGTACAATGTTTACATTTACGTTACACTGCTCCGATAAATTTTAGCTACAATATGTACTCATTAAATGCACGAGTGTTGAATATGTGCTATACTCAGTAGTAATATTAGTTATAAATACCTGCGAGTAAACGTCTTATAACACTGCTTTCTCTGCGTCTACTCTAACGGCGCTGTTACCCTTACGAATCTCGTAAATTCATGCACAGTATATTCGAACTTTTAAATTAAAACCGCCACTAAAAACACACATGACACATGCAACTCAAGAATTCAAGTTCCGTTCAGCATACTGTAATGAACGACGACGCACGTAAAGAGAAACAATAAATAACCTATTTTCTTAATGTGTGAAACAGGGGAAAAAACGCTTTTTCTATTTCCAGATACTCAGGCTGGCGATTATAAAACATAACAACTTACATTACTATTGACTTCACGTAATTTATCAATGATATTCATGAACAGTCACTTCTAATACTTTATATGTGTTTATCAGAAACCGATATTCATTACATAACGGACAAACAAACTGAATGACGCAATTCGCTTCCAAGCGGCGAAAACCTAACTCTGGTGCCATCTGTCGGTGAAATTTTAAACTACCTCTGTGGCGCAAAGAGTTAGCGGCGTCTGCCAA
>PNEQ01082543.1:0-13663 GCA_003012365.1 Medauroidea extradentata | reverse complement strand
CTTATAAACAGAGAAAAAAAAACATTTTACGACAAAAAAAAAAATTGAAATTACTGTGTGATAAGAGGCCAAGTAAGTGCTACGTGCCAGTGCACGTCACATTATATTTCAGCAGCTGCAATCACCTTAATTTTTGGTAAGTGTTCTATAAATTGCAGAAGGGTAAAACAGTCCACATGCACTTATAATTGTCTAATTTTCCATCATTTCTTTCTCTCTACTTCACGAGTTTTTTTTTTATTTCTGTATAGATTTAATTGCCTACCTATATTTCTATATGTCATTATCACCAATGATCATTAGAACATCAATAGTTTTTGTAAGTATTGTTTTTCCCGCATTCATAGCTCTAATTATCTTGTCCCACAGCCCAAAATTTAAGCATATCGATTGTTTTTAAAATTCATTTCAACATACAATGTAAAATTTAAAACAAACAGTTCTAGCGAATGGTAAAAGACAATCATGGCTGCCCACAAAGTAAATATGACCAGCTGACTCGTTCGCCATAACACACAATTGATGCTGAATTAAATTACTCCCCTTAATTAAATTTTTACTAACTATGTAGATGTACTTAAATACAGTGAAACCTCGTATTTACGTTACTGTTCTTTATGTATTTTCGTGATTTGCTCTTTTTTCTTCAGGTCCCGTTTGCCATTTTGTGCAATGTTAAATTTTCCCGCATACCAAATCATAAAATTTTTATTTTTCCTGCTGTTTACGTTTTTCGTCATTCGAAGACAATGTACGAGATGTCAGTGTCACATATATCGAAGAAAGGACAGCTGAATTTGTTTGGAAATAGAACAGAGAAGAAACATCACACTGAAGTTTGTGATCACGTGCAAAGCCGCTCACGACACAATAAATTAAAGATGGCGGCAAAAGAATTGCCGCTGCTAGCACTATTGATTGTCTTAAATGCTATCGATAGCTGTATTCACGTTGGGAACGTTTATCTTTTTACGTGCATTCGTTTATTCTTTGTTTTTAGTGCAAATAATAGGTGTATTTTAGCGGCTGAATTGGTAGCTATACCCGTGAACAGAGCATTTTAGCACTCCTGTTTACAGCAGTGTTTGCAAACATTCTGAGGGTGTTTGCACGTTTTTGGCAACCGAGGCATGAGGACGGTTGCAGGGTTTGTTCACAGGATGTTTACCTTTACCATTATTTCCTGTTTTATTTAGAATAAATATTAAATAAAAACAAACTGTATTTATGCACAATATGGACGAGGCTCAAGTTATTTTGAAAGAAAATGACGCAATATTAATTTTTAATTTTATGCAGCTGCATAATTAAATTTCCTTTTACAATTTATTATGTTGTTCATGTAAAAAAATAGTGACAGCAGTCTATTTTCCAACAAACGTATTCGTGAAGAGGTGTTTTGCTTTATACAGTCAAATTCTGATAAGGCATTAGCAAATACATAATTTCGAAACTCCATGCTGGTAGCCATTTCTGTTCACTGAATGTTGCATTTTAGCCATCTCTTGTGAATGCAAGCAGTTTCCGCAAACGCTTGTGAACAACTTGCGAACAATTCAACCGATAAAATACTCCTATTGGTAACTTTAACCTAAAATTTGTGAAACGTGTTTGAAATTGTTTTTTTATAAACAGATAAGTTTTAAAATAATTTCAATTTTAGTGCAGAATGATGGTTATATAACGGTATTGTAATGTGAGACATTGTAACCAAGCCTGACTGTGTATTTCCAATATCTTGGTGTACCTTTTAAGGTCATTCAATCCTCTGTTTAGCTTCAACACTTTAACTTCACATGCCACTACTTTTGGTCTCTTGATGCAACTGTATGTATTTAGCTGACTCATCACTTAGGAAGATAGTGGGAATATTAAGTTACCAGAGCTTTAGGTTCTTGTGTAAGGAAAATTATGTCACTGTCCCGATTGTTATAGTTTTTTCTGCTGGAGAACACACATCATAGTCACAGTAATAGTGTGCCCATTTCTTACACTGCCAGCACAGTATTAAATAAAGACTGCTGTGAGTCCATGGACGAGAGACACATATCTCATGCCAAGGCACACTCTTCCTACCACTCCCACTACTAACCCTAAAGGTGATGTAAACACACTGAGACAAGGTAAGATAGTCTCAAACAATACTGAATTCAACTCAGATAATTCAAATAACTGCTAGGTTTATTTAGCAGAAATCACACGTTATCATTAATTACAAAACGGCGATCTAGAATTAAACGGTATTATTAACAATTTAAATAACATCAATCAAATACATACCACACTTTTAATTTAAAAGGGGCGTAGGTCAGCTCGCGGCCGAAACGGCACCACACAACGGAAAACGGATTAATTAGTTGAAACCAAAAGAACACGAAAGCTAAAGGATTAAGAAAACTAAGAATCAAAACAAAACATACCAAACATTGCCAGTAGAAGTCACGGTTGCCGTGTCTACCACGAGTTGATCCCTTGAACCAAGCTGGTCGAGAAGCTTTCCCAAGCATGTTTTATTTTAAAGGTGTGGGCCAACTTCTAGCTCCTATGTCAGTCTGACCAGCTGTAGAAGAATTTTTAAACCAGGTAGTAGTGATGAACTGACAGCATAATTGAAAAATAACACAGCATTAAAATGCTAAAAGTACTATCAAGGTAACAAATTATTTTGCTTTTCCTCAAACACTACATTATAATTATTATTCAGTCACTTTACACTTTTTGGCTTGTTGACAGGAAGCCTGTACAGTGCATGTTATCCACACATCTCGGACAGTGTGGCGTCAGTAGACAGCCCTTATTTGACATTCAGCCAATGTCCTTTAAAGTAAGCTATGTGCGACATGCCAGATACAGTATTGAATGAATGTCCTTATTTGTAGAAATTATTTTATTTACCATCATCTAGTGTTCAAGAATTCTATCTTTTAACAAAAAGCGCCAGCTGTTTTACTGATTTCATGCTATACTTGATAGAAACTACCAACATTCTGTTAAAACTTATACTGTAACATAAAACAAATTCAACTTATTGAGATTATCTGAAATGCACTTATTCACTTAAAATAGTTTAGTACATTTGAATGAAATACTTTTAATGTGCTTACAACAGAAGAAATCCTTTGGTAGCAATTGTTTATGGCATCCCAAATTATGTTATCAAACTACAAATGAGAGTTTTTAGCATGAATAGCAGTTGCCATGGTTGCAGGTGGTGTCCCGGTCACTGACAGAGACCCATTTCCCATACCTGTTCCGTGGCTCAGAGCTGGTTGTGGCTGGTCGACTAGTGCGGCGAAGGAGAAGGTTAAAGGGCACTGAGGTCGGCGGCAAGGTCACCTTCCGTGGGGCCGACAGTTTCAACGTGGTCGGCATGTCCGAGACTGAGCCAGCTGATCTGAAGCATGGCTTTGAGCCGGACTTCATGGAGAGGTTGTGGGCTTACCTGACTATCCGTCAACTATTTGACAACAGCATCAAAAGAAAGCATGTTGTGGACCGCAAGAATAAGGCCCTGCGTCTCGCTCTCAAGGTGACAAGACCTGTTTAGATGTAAATATAGGTTGTTCCTGTTCACAAACACTTGCATTTAACTGAAGACATCCATACTTCCGAGTGTTCGGAGCATACTAATAGCACAACTGTAGTGGTGATGTTGCATAAAAAAATCAGCTAGCAAATCAAAATATGTTGTAAATTAATGTTTTCTTTTCTGTATAAGATTCATGTTTTGGTAATTGTAGCAGTCAGTGTTTTGTTTCAACACTTTATTTTATCAAACTTCTCTTTCCAAACTTTCATTTTCCTGGGGTGAAAATAAATGTTGAAAACTCTCTTAAATATTTCTCTTGTGATTTTAGGCAGTCATCACAACTTGTGCTTGAAATGTAGGTAGGTACTCAGAAGTTATGATAACAAGCGATAACTAAGGATACCTAAAAATGGTTGTTACTCTCGAAATACCATGAAATTTGGTGTAGTTATAAGTTTTCCATAAATTTCAGAATAATTTTGTTAAAAGCTATTTTTCACTCGAATTAAGATGCTTTGGCAGATGTTTTGTCTCAAATCAGGGTACAATCATCGAAATGCATAAATTTTCCTTTCAGATACTTCTGGTTTTTTTAGTTGTCATTTCTCTGTATTGATATTAGTCATTTCTCTGTATTGATATTACTCCGTGGTTTTTTTAATTGGCGTTTCTCTGTATTCATATTACTCCAGGAATGCAGTGTTATTAAATGTTAACCTTTTTCACCAGTATTTAAAGGGTTTAAATAATGGAATGATGAAAAAATGTAACCATTCACGGTTATTTCACACGTTCGATCATGTATAAAAACATCACATTTACATTTTACGTGTTCAGCTGTGATCATGGCCGTAGCTACACTTGCATAGATATATTCATTCCTCTACATATTTTGCACTCGGAGCCTATCAACTCGCACACCGCCATGGTCATACAGTACTGTGATCACAATGTATCAATGTGATGGAGGCAGAGTGATGGTAGTGGCAGAAAAAGTTCGAAGTCCACCTGGTAACAATACATTTTCTGATGTAAGTGTTAGTGCACCTTTGTTTACATGTTAATGTTTGTTTCTACGTTTGGGAGATGTACTTACAATTTTGATTTTCGTATCTGAAATAAATGAAAAGACATCTCCGGACAGATCCTTGTGTAAACAGCGATGTAACAAAGTTGCTGTGTCACAAAATGTAGGAACACTAATTTAAATGGCTAAAATATGGGGAACCCTAATTTTCAGCTATTCCATCTGTGAATAAATACCAACTTTTGGTCTGTTTGGGAAGGTACAAACTAACTGAATTGGACCATATATTTTTTTGTAATTAAAAGTTTTAGTATCTACGTGTACTGAAGAGACTGAATTAGAGGAAATTTTAAAACTCATAAACTGAAGAAAAACTTAGGTTAAATGTTTTTAATGTAAAGTTTTATAAACTGAATAATTTTGATTTGCATTACTTTAGTAGCAGACATACATTGTAAGTATTAAAAGTTAATAATAATGAGGTAAAATCAAAACTATTGTCTATCTATAATCACTTTGATAATATTATGCAAAACTTTTTTATGTCTTAAAATATTTTTTACTTCTTTTAACTTATTTTTACACCACTCCAAAGTTTTAATACCAAATTTTTGCACTGCTTTTAACATTTTTAAACACTAAAATTGGCAATTTTCGTTTACCATTTTTAAGGGTCCTTAGCGATAACCTAAAAGTTGACATTAAGGATATACACAGAGACTAGAGCATGGAGCTTAAGCAATTGTAATAGTGGTGGGGGTAGTGTGCAAGGTAGTCACTGGGCAGTGTGCTTTCCCGAATTGTATTGAGGTGTGGTTACTGTTTCCACCTGTAGTAAAACCTCTTTATAACGACCCATTTTTATAACGACCACGTGTCTATAACAACCTGTTTTTGAAAAACCGTGATTTATACATTTTTTTCTATTTCAAACTTCAAAGAAATCGACTAAAAATAAATTTTTGTGCACTGTGTTGCGTTTCTAGTGGCGAGCACTGTACTCCACACGTAAGCGGTAGCTCATTCCTCCCCTCTCACACCCTAACAGTAGATTCTTCCTTTCCCCTCAGGTAAATATCTTGTGAGCTTGGCGTCCGCCCGCCTTTGTTCACGTGCCAGTGTTCTCTCACTTGCTGTTAGATATGCTACACTCTCTGTTTGCTTTGTTATCACGGCTTTGTTTTGCTTGACTTTTGGACTTTTCTTTCCCTCGACTGAGAACAAGCTCGGCCCCTCGACAGCGCCTCTCCCTTCTCCAGTAACTTGACCATGCGACGAGGAAACGTGGCGGCTTATTGCTCCAGACTGCTCATTTGAAGAATTTATGAAAGTGGATGACGATGTTGCAGTCTGGGGTACCATAGTCGATTTCTGTGCGGTTGAAGAGCAACAACAGGAGTCTAGCGACAACGAAGACGTCGAGGGATGAAATGATACAGCTGACGTCCCCACAAAGAGAGACATCCTTAAAGCTGGGGATGTCTGCATCGATGCTGCGGCGACATGGTGCAAGTGACGAGATGTCAAATTTTTTTCGTATAAAGGAGTTCATCAAAAAGACTGCTATTAAAATGAAGCAGACTTCTATTAAGGACTTTTTTTTAAAATATAAGTAACAGCTGTTCAGTCCTTTAATGTGTCAAGACTTCCTTCTATTGTGCGTTTTAGTGTCTCGTCAACACCGCAGTCGTTAATAAACAAATGATCTGCCTAATTTATCACGTTTGTTGGATATTATCTGGTAATTTTTTTACTAGTGTGCTTTCAGTTTTTCATGATTTTATTTTCTTCTATACTCCTTAATAAATTTAAAGGTTTGAGGCATATGTGAATTTGAGTTAATGAGCACTCAACACCGTTTTAAGTCTAGGAACACGTTTGCTTGTACGACTACTACGAGTCTGCTGTTTACTTGTTTACTCATTAATAATATACTTTTACTGTAGTAGAGTCGGGCCATGTTGTTGACGTATTCTTTGTATGAAAAGGTCCAGAACAAAATATTTCGTACATTGACACGTAACTTTTAATTTAACTGAGCAATAATATTACATCACAGTGCATGCCCGCGATTGTTTTCTAGTCATGCTCAAACGGGCTCAGCTGCTCGACATGGCAAGGGCAGGAAGTTAAATTTATTGAAAACATTAGCCGCAAAAGTGACTTGAGCTAAGTACGCACAGTCCAGTGAGCGACGCTGTGTTGCGTAGCAAGTATGCACCTAGTTCCTTCCTCATGATCAGGGAGTGGATCAAGGCCTGGCGGATGGCTGGATGAACAAGCATCTAGATTTTCAGTACACTCAGCACAGCCACGAGCTAGTCTCAGTATCCCTAACCTCAAGTGCCTTCCGAACAAGCTTAGGAAACTTGTCTAGCCTTCAGTTTCCTACCTGATTGTTTCGGTATAGCCTGGTCCTAGCTCAAATGAGAGTTGAGAGGAAAGTATTGTTTTGATACTGATGTAAGCCGGTATCCCCTGGGATCGCCGGTATACCGTTTCATGTCATGGAGTGGTGGAGCTTGTTGTTGGTGCTGGGTAGGTAGACGTGTAGAGGAGTGCTACAAATGTGCCTCAACATATCCCTAAGCCTGTTACCAACTTTTCTAGTCAAAGGCTACAATTCTGTCACTGCTCAGGAATGCACAGTGAAGGTGCCGCCTTCGGAGAGTGTTATTAAAAGTCAAGGAAGTGCATTGCCAGCCCCTCCTCCCAGACATTAAAATGAATTAAGACAATCCAAAAAGCAATATTCCGGGGCAATCCGAGAGAATGCTGGGCCACTAGAGCCATAAAGAAGGTAGAATGAGAGTGGGAAAGCCAACAATGAGAATAACAGGTTGATGCAAGTGATACAGAGTACTGTTGAGGGGAAAGTGTAGGTTAATGGCGTAAGCCACAATAAGGATCATCTTGTGCCTAGGAGGCCTGACGGGCATGTAGGAAAGATGGCCGTAGAGAACCAGTTCCCGTGGGGAGGGTTGGCGGTCCGGACCTTGAAATCTCGGGAAATGGCTCGTAGGCAGCATGGCAAAACAGCTGATGGCGAAGGGCCCTCAAGGTCGTTAGGGACGCTTCTGGAAGGGGTCCGGCAGTCGCTGGTCTTCCAAGCTTGGAGGATGCTTGATATTTGGTAGATAAATTTAGTGTTGCAGACACTAAAACCAGCAATTACAATGGTAATGGTACCTACAATAATGTTCACACGATTTTTCTGAAATATTTTTGCAGCAAATGCAAAAATAAAGTAATAATTCAGTGCGTACCTTAATTTTCAAATTATTGAGCTTTGAAAGTGGCATATTTTGAAATGCCGCTGCAAACATTGAAAACACGTTCTTATTGGCTAACACACGTATGACAAAATTGGACAGTTATTCTCGTTTGCTGCCCACCGGCCCACAGCACATGGCATTGTAGTAGGTTTTGTAATTGTACAATGACTTAAAAAACTGGGCAAATTTAATGAACCAGGTTACTGAAAAGTTAACTCATAAAATTTGCTCGTTGTCTATTCATGGACCATTACAGTTGAAGATTTTCTTAGTTAATAATGAAGATGTTACTAGTACTGAGTTCAGAGCTGTGAAGATAGCAAGGTAGCTCTCGCTCACTGCGATGTTGTAGTGGTAGATTTGAGTTTGTCAGTTTAAATCAAATTCCAGAGTGATGATAACGTACTGTGATCGATTTCATTGTGTCAAATCTGCTCAAGAATAATCAACCATTTGATGGTCGCTTGGGTGTAAAAAGTGAAACTACCCAGCTAACAGTGTGAATGCATTTTTCTACCCAATTATTGTTTTGTTTCTTGTTACTGATGGTGATAACTGCCTGTAGTAACTGCTGCCATCTATTGACACATTTTACAAAACCCCATCCACCTCTTGAATTATTGGCCATTCGCAGGGGACTTGCACTAGGCTATTGGCTTACTCGTTTCTGCAGACGAGGTGGCCACACAGTGGAACAGCAAAAACACAATAAATTGAATAAATGTCTAGATTTGGTCGCAACTTTTATTAGTTCATGCTTACCGTGTAATACGGTGTACAATACACTGAAATAACCATCACATATATGATCTATACTTTTGTTGTTAATAGCAGAGACTTTCAGGTGAAGTTTTTTAGAAACCAAGCAGTCGGTCTTGTGTTGTTACACGGCGCGTAAATATTGCATTTGGAGTAAATTTAGTTGTATTTCCCAACAAGTACTGTAGACATTTGTAATTATTTGGAGTTTCAGCCATACCCGTTTTTACCACACAAACAACTGGATTTAATGCAATTTTATGAACTAAATGTAAGTTGCTGTCGAGTCTACAGTAAACAGACATGCAATATCAAGTCCAATGATGTCACAGGGACATCAGCATGGCAGTGCTAGTTTTTACTGAGCTAAAATACACACACATTTATTTGAGTTTTTCTCAGGTTATACAGACGCATATAAAATGTGGTACTGCTATTCATTAAATTAAACATACTTTTAAAAAACAATAAAATTAAAAAAATATGTAATATTCCCTGCTTTAGCGGTGATCAGGAGCTCTTGCTGGAGCTGAGGAAACACTGTGAGTTGCTTCCCAAACTACAACTAACTGAGTTGCAACTGAATTGTGATTGACTTCTGCAGCTCGTGATCTCTCTTTTATACCCTCTTCAGGGTGGTATGCTGCGATTGGCCGGCCGCTCGCCTGATGAAAGGTGGCGTGAGAGTGAGGGGTGGTTCCTCCCTCTCCTATTGTCTTCCACTGCCCTGCGGGTGGCGTACTTACTGGTGGCTAGACGTCTTGTAATAAACTTGTGCAAATATCCTTGCCCTCGGTTTGGGAAGCGAAGGGATAATGAAGGAAAGGTTCGTGGAGGTTTTAAAATACGTTCCGTCAGGGTAGAGTGCACTGACATATGCTGGGATAGCTTACGGTTGGCGGGATTAACGTAAGGTGTGGGAAGATGGAATGGGCAGGATGACGCGGCGCTTCACATCACTGGATGCTGCGAGCATGCGTCAAGTTATTGTATATAACATCTTGCGTTGTGGTTCCTCGCTGTGTCGTCTCCTCAGAAGCCAACAGGTATGAACTGTATGGGTTTGCTGATGCATCAGACTGTACTGTACTGTTAACTCTTCTTGAAATATTAAAACCCTATCGGATAAATATGCATCCCCACAAGTTACTGACAACTCAAAACAATCGATATTCACGTTCGCATGAATTGTATGTGACTGGCGGAAACCTCCCTAGACATGCGTACAGAATTGGGACAGTGCTGGCCATTTTTTGTTAAACAAGGTATTGACAATAACTCTGCCACATTCCTTGCAGAGAGAGAGAAAAAGATAGAGCTTGCTCGCCGTTGTAGGTACTGATAGACAGATGCACGTCATGCGGGCCGGTGCGCCGTAACACAATTTTTTTTTTGGGGGGGGGGGGGGGGAAGACTCATGTATGTTTCAAATATGCATGTACCTCAAAAAAGCAGGGTTTTAGGGTCCTCTGGAAAACTTTGAATTTTAAGATACAAATTGGTGCAACGTAGATGTTTTTGAACATAAATGTTGAGTATAAAGCAGCCATAATTAGAACATCATTTCAAATAAAGTTACATATGTATTACATATACTCTAAAATGTGGGGTGGAGGGAACAAATACTTTGCTCCATCCACACAAATGTGGGGGGGGGGAGTGGGCAACCGTCCCTGCTGCCCCCGTGGCTCTCCTTTCTCCCGAAAACCATCACCACCACCCCTCCCTCATCTTTACATAAAACCTTCCCTTCCTCAATGGTAGGCAACAGCCTCCCTTCCCTCCAGCCACGGGCAAAAGAGGAATAGCAAATACCTCCAACGTTTTTCCCGTTCCAATCAGTTATTGCTTTTTTCGCCACGTAGAAGAATCCCTTTGAGCTTATGATTTTTTAAATCATTTTTCCAGTTTTCTCCCCCCCTTCCCCTCATCCCTTAAAATTTCTATGATGTAACCTGCTTCATTAACCCCCCCCCCCTCTTCTAGGCACCCCTTTTTAATCTATGAAGAGTTGAATACAGTGTTTATTCGGGTGTGAACTCTATTTTAAATTCACGTCCCCTTTGTGCCATCAGTGAAGATCCCAAGGATCTCACAGCTTTCACGCCTGCTCATGTTTAATAATTGAACCATTCTTGAATCAGATCTGACAGAGATTTCCATTTCCCGTTTGAGCTGGTGGCAGCTGCTTCAACAGATTCATCAGACCTACTCCTACTGGAAACATTGGAATAATGACTACTTGCATACACTGCAGCAGTGTTTGAAGTGGACAAATCTGGAAGTCTCTCTCTGTGTTGGTACTCTTGTGTTAATTAAGGATGTCCAGGCACCACCATTGAAGTGGGAGCTGGAACGCATTACTCAAGTTAATGCAGGATGAGACAGGAGTGGTCCGGGGGGCTCAGTCCTAACTGACCAAGACATCCTGCAGCGCCCCACACAAAAGTTGTGTCCCCTTCCTCTTCCCATCCTGTGAAGAAAACTTAGTTTTGAGTGGGGGGGGGCGTTTGTGTTGTAAATATGCTAGTGACAACGTTTAACTTTAAATGTACAAATTTGGGTAGGGATAGTAATTCCCACTGCTGGAGACAATTTGATTCTGAAACATTTGTTGGCAACTCTGCATCTGTTATGATTTGACAGTGTTGTGGCAAGATGACAGACAGTTGCTTGTTGAAATGCCTCAAATAATTTAGACGGTCTTCCAGATTCTTTGTTTACTATTCTCGTTTAGAACAATGATATTATCTTATGTTAAGTACTGTAGAGTAATTTTATATAGTAGTAGTGTAAACTAAACTTTTGTCATTTGAATTTGTTTTCAGTACTCATTTGTTACTCCAGTGACGTCAATGGTCGTCACAAAACCACATGAAGTTGTACCTGTTGAACCACTTCAGATTCACTTTCAAGGTAAGAAAATAACAAATGCAGTAGAACCTCGATTTTCAGAGCACTGGGTTTTATGAGGCCATTCTCAGCAAAAAAACATAAAATCATAAAATTTTTTATAAAAAAATTTAAAAATCCCAGGAAAAATGTGAAATAACGTAACAAATCTTATTAAAATAAGTTTGCAAGCCTGCAACGTAACTGACATACTGTAAAGCAAAAATAAGTGAAAAATTAACTAAAAACTGTGACAGTTATGGTTTGAAACGCCAACTCTGGCTCCTTGTGAAGGAAGAAAACCCAGTTTCTGTGTTTACCTTTGCCTTCTACTCTTGTTGCCAGTCTTAGTGTTCCTCTTGTCTCTGGCATTTGGTGATGTTTTATTTCTCGCTAGTACAGTAGAGTTCCATTATAACAGGGTGTTACAGTTCCAGGTTCTGTCCCCGCTAAAGCAGTGTTTTCGCTATAACAAAATTTAGTTGATTTTACCACAAAAGCTCAAAATCAAAAATTGCATTGAAATTGCGTTTAAACCTATTTAACAAACAATAACTTGTTACATAAATTAAATGATAGTTTGCCTAAGCAGGTTGGTATGTAATCTTTATGATGGTACCCAAGAAGTATGTTGATTACTTCAAACAAAACAAAACTGTGGCTGTGTAACTTGGCCGCCACAGTGTTATCTCGGTATCAAACACTCGCCTGCGTCAGCGTCCTGCGGTGTGGCGGTTTGGCTGTAGATGCATTGCTCGATTACCTCACCAAATAACTGCTATTAGCTTAACTGATCTTTTCATACATGATTTACGTGTGGCCCACAACATGTTAGGTGTCTTTAATTAGTGCGTTCACATTTGCACCAACACAGCATTTTCAAAGTGCATTGTGTCAGTTGAGACATATTATTCACTGCAGAGTATATGTACAAACATTGCATTTTGTAAACAGGAACACTTTAATTATGATGTGAGGCGCTTCTGCAAATGTGAACGTGTGAATAAAAGAAGGAGGGCTTGGTTATAGCCTACATGAGCATGAGCAAGCCAAGACGACACGACATCCGCGTGAGCACAAGTGTGGCAGGCAGGCAATGGTTGGCAGCAGCATCACATGCGTGACTTCTCCTTGTCTGCATTCTGACTACCCTCCATCCCTCCTCCCTATTTCCTTGCATAATCATGACATATCCCTTCATCTGCAACATTCACAGCCAGCACACCTTGTCGAAGGGGAAGTGCCACAGTCGTGTGCTTTGCCTGGAAGTTAAGTTCACGAGTTCATTGTGTCAGTGTTACTGGGCTGCTGATGCACAGATTGGCTCTTCACCTGGTTCTTGTAGTGAAGTTTGCGTTCCTTCCTACTATCAGTGTACTAATAATGTGTGAAAATAAAGTGACTACAAACTACCGTAGTGTGTACAATCAGTTATTGTTTTACAAGCAGGTTCTTTTCAGCAGAGTAATGGCATGACAAAAAGATATCTGCACTTCCCATTAGTTGAGCTGTTAGGAAGAAAGAAAACAAATACACTGGACCCTCAATTTTACGAATACTGGCAGTTACATTTATGACATTCGTAAAATAGATACCTTTGTAAAATCAGAACTGATGTCAGTATTGCCCCCCACCGTTTTACCAAATTTTTAAAAATTGCATTTTTTCTGCAAAGTGTATCCAATGGGGTCATGATATTTGTAGCGTTTTGCAGGGAAGTTAGTCATGTTATCATTAAAATATAAATTTATATCACAAGACAGTCTTCCAATTAAAAGGGTATGACAACAGTAAATTCGAACAACTGTGAAGTGTTCAGCCACTTCCCCATCTTGGTTAAATCTTTAAAAGGTGTTTTTATTTTTGTATTTAATTTTATGTTATGTAAATGCTTCTTAACAGGCTATATGCCATTTTCAGGGTGAGTTTGTCAGGTGTCCGGTGTGATGCAACAGAATTCAATAACCTAGTAATTGGGGACCTGTTAATTTAAATTCATCTTTTCAAAATTAAATATAATATAGTCAAGGAATTTTAAAGTAGAGTCATTTGATTATTTTCCTGGCTTGTTTGGTTTCAAATTGACCACAGTAAAATTTTAATTATTTTTGTTGGTATAACTTTTTCTTGTATTTTGACCAATTTTTGAGTTTTGGCAATTTTAGCTTATTATTACATTTT
>PNEQ01082539.1:0-69484 GCA_003012365.1 Medauroidea extradentata | reverse complement strand
AGCCCCCGTGCATTTAATGAGTAGATATTGTAGCTAAAATTTATCGGAGTAGTTTAATGTAGTTGTAAACATTGCACGACCCTATGTAAATAAAAGCACGTGGCATTATTTGTGTTTACATCGGCGGAAAGATATAAACTGGCAGGAAATAGAAATTAATCAGGGCTTTTTTGAGTGTTCACTTTATTCCGAATCACCTTTAGACAACTCATTGTTGTGTATAGTCACTGCTTAGCACCGCATGTCTTCTTGCAAAACTACCACGATACGCCACTGCTATGTATGCATGTGTAGTACATACATAAACATATGTGTGCATGTTTATGTATAGGCGGGTATGTACTGCACATATAAAATATGGCGTTATTTTCGGTGAAAAAATGTGTACAGAAAAATTAATCTAGTACGATTAAAAAATCGAAACTGGGATAAAACTAATTAATTAGAAAATTTGAAAATAGATTTACTTGGGTTGTGTAGTCAAGCCTGCAGATTGTTGATTAGGCGAATTCATAATTTTCAGTCAATAATCTAATTACATTAAATACAATTTTTTAAAAATCGTGCACAACTGTGCCAATTACGGTGTAATACTAGATCTTGGAACTCTGTAACATCAGTTAATTTCCCTTATTTGTCTGACTGATCTACAACACACAGAATGTCATCTATACGGACCAATAAGAGAAAACTATAGCTATGGCAGAACACAAAGCTCTGGTAATGTGATCCTGGTTTGCAGGGTTGCCACATTTAATGACGAAGTCATTCACTAAAAACTGTTATGAAAAACAACGTAACTATAGAGATGTAACTGAAGAGGGTAAACGAAAACCTTATAACGTTGATGCCAAAAAAAAAAAATAATAATAATACAAATTTTGACACAAGAGTTTTATTAATAATTTAGATAAGTCTACTATTTAACACATATTTGAAAATTTAATTTTATTACACACATGCACACCAACAAATGCACACATATATGTAATATGCAGGCGTGTATATGTGTGTGTAGGATGCTTCTTAACTTACGTTACAAGTTTTGGGAGGATCAAAAATGAGGTATAGTTACAAGATGAAGTACTTCACTTACGCAATTTGTAAGTGAGAAATTCGCCACTGAAAATAATTGAACGTGTTCAAATTGTAAATTTTTTCTCCCAGATATCTGAAATAACATAGTGTTAAACTTCAATCATGTGAATAATAATTAGCGTTATTGAAATGTTCAAATCATCAGAAAACTACTCTTGAAAACTTCTTTCTCCCTTTCTTATTGACTAGAACTTTTACGACATTGGGTTTAACTTTCTGAGCAGTACATTCCAAGCAACACAAAAGGTCCTATTTTTGTAAGTCGCTAGAATGCACCGTTTACAAACACTTGTAGGCCTACATGCGTTTTGCAAAATGAAAAATGTATGATGTTCTACAGTTATTTAAAGACATTTCACATATTTCAACGAAGTAAACCTCAACGAACTTACTTTAAAGCAACTCCATACACACGTGCCTATCACACACCTTCTTTGGCGTACTTCAGGAGTGAACTTATGTAAAAAGTGACAGAAAATCGAGGGCTGAAGATGCTACAAACTCTTACTGCAGGTTGTAATGCTCATCTCAACAAAATTACCTTTTTGTTGCTCAGAAAAGCAACATTTAATGTTCACAAAACCCAACGCCACAAAAGTTCTAGTCAATAAGTTGCTGACCACCCCTGTTATTTTCATGAAGGGGTGAATTTTTAAGAGCTGTTACTTGTGTAGTTGAAGATCTCAATGACACTATTCAATGCATACGTATTTTTAATTTAAATTAGTGTCGTTTCGGCACTTTTGCACAAATACTATTTAAAAATTAAATTTTCAAGGGGGAATTTCTTCCTTATGAATTGCGATACGCAAATAATTTGCGATTTAACTATACGTCATTTTTGATAAGGAATCTAAGGAATCACCTCTCAAGTTCGTAACATAAGTTATGAAGCAATATATGTTTACGTGAGTTACCGAACATTGCTGATTTCAGATACAGAGGAGTAAAAAGGTTTCTGTTTTTTTTTTTTTTGTATCTTTGCGCAATCGTTAGACTAATTTAGAGTAGAATTTTGTTAACATAAAAGTAAAGGACTTACTATTTATTTCCCAAAACCGATACTAAGATTAGATTGGTACAAGGTTTCGATTATTACTCAAGCAACACGCCTCAAGATAAATTACATAGAGAATACATATTGGTTTTATCCATAAATATTAAAATTTAAATACACTCAGTTGTGGTATTAATGAGTATAATTTACGTTTTCAAATTAAATATAAACTTATATATATATATATATATATATATATATATATATATATATATATATATATATATATATATATATATACACACACACACACACAAAGTAAAATAATTTTCTCTACAAGAAAGATAGAAATTCTTTTGAGTGTTTTTAGCTAGAAGTAAAGAAGTCCTAACCAACAATGAAGAAAATAATGAACACCTACATTAGGTTGCACACTTTGCCGAACTTTTAAACCCCGGGCAGAACGTATAAAATAGCCTATAATCACAAAACAAAAAATCTCTCGGGACAAATCTCAACTTGAATCCATTCACGGGTCGAATATTTATGTGGTACTGAAGGTGGTCCAGTTCTTCTCTTTGACCAGTTGGCACCACTACATAATTGCGAAGAATCGTACACAACATAACCTTCATCTGTACCATCGCGTACCGTTGTCCCACACAAACCCTAATGCCTTCCGAGAATGGTGTAAAGGCGTATGGATGGCGATTGAGTTTATTCGATGGTGAGAAGTTATCTGGGTTGAATGTGTCTGGGTCTGTAAAGTTCGTAGGGTCACGGTGCGATGCAAAGAGATTGAAGAAAATGACAGTGCCAGCGGGTATTGTGTAGCCCTTGATGCGGATGTCCTCGGATACATCTCGAGGAACGAAAGGCACCGATGGGTACAGCCGCATAGTTTCCTTGATCACCTGGTCCAGGTAAACCATCCTCTGAGTGTCTTCGTACGTAGGCATAGAGTGCAAGTCCGGACCAAGCACTTCAACAGTTTCCTGAAATACTCTGTCTTGCACTCGTGGGTGGAATGCAAGCAATGACAAAGCGAAACAGTTGGTAGTCGACGTTGTCTCTATACCCGCAAGGGATACATACAAAAGGTTCATTTTCATTTCGTTCTCTGTTATTGCTGGAGTTTGGTTGTTGTATGTATGCTCCATCAGCATTGTCAAAAGTGGGCCACCAGCAGAAGGTTCTACAGTACCGCTCACTACCGAGTCGTCTGTCCGATACCTTACAGACATATTCTTCCTTCGCTTTGCGATAAGGACATCTACTATATCTACCACCTGTTTACGCATTGATGCGAATTTCTGGGAAACACGCGAAGACTTAATGAACAGTTGCAGAAATAACCATGGTTTCCTGAACATATGCAAGCCAAAGGAGAAAATTTGACCGACAGATTCCATCACACAGTTCTGGCCAACATGTCGGTATCCTCACCAATCAGTGTGCCGAATATCGAGTCAGACATGCACATATTCATGAGGCTGATAATGTCCATGTCTTCTTGCCTATCGTGCCGTATGTTTTCTACTAGGTTCACGGAATTTCGGAAAAAGCAGGGTACAAATTGTTTGAGAACGCGCACTTTGAATGCCGGTGATATGATTTTCCTCTGCCTGGTCCAGTCGTCAGGCTTCACCAAGAATATGTCGTGATGTAAATTGACCAGGCTAGTACGTTTCCTAATGAATTCTCTAGTCAGGCATTTGTCGCTGTTCATGAGAGTCTTCAGGTCATCTGGATCAGCAACGAACACAACGAGCTGAGAGAAGATCCACAACTTAAAGGTGGGGAAGAACTGCATGGATATGTCGCATATGTTCCTAAACGCCTTGTAATTGGGTCCAGCGATGGACAAGAGGTTGCCAATAATGGGCAGCGTGGGCGGTCCTGGTATCTGGCCAGCGAGTTGTCTCAGGCGTCTTTTTGATAGGAACCACCAGGAAGCCATCGCTATCAGCGCTGCAAAAATAGTGATAAGGAGGACAGACAGCTCCATGTAGCTCCATCGTGGTGGATATCCTCCCGTGTAAAAGTCCGTTGTAACTGACAATTCACAAAGCACGCGAACAACTTCCACCTAAAGAACAAGCCACTTTCTGGCGTGAGAAAATTCTATGTATATTTGAATTTTACTTTTTGATGCCAATTTGCTCAATCACAATGGTAAATTATACTGTTTGTTTAAAAGTCAATGAGTTCGTGTGCGAACAGTTTGTGTTAATCAGTAGTTACACCACTGACACTGACAGGGCCCACACAAAGAAAAAGTTCACACTCAGCTGAACAAAAAAATCAAGCGTAAACATTGTTTTCAGTACTTGTTAGTTTATGTTGCACACCAATCACATATATGTGTAGCCAAAAATTAATGCTTGAAACTGTGATGATCTATGTAGCTGCAGCATTTATTTATGTAATGTTAAATAAATCAGTGAAAGTGAAAATGCTGCATATTCAATTCACAACTAAACACCATTCTTCAAGCCTCATTGTAAATTCCACAAGTACAAATTTACAATGCAAAGTTGTCATAATTTTCTTCATATTCGTTTACAGTTGTTACGCCCCGATGGTATTTCCGACGTCAAAAAGTCCTGGGTTCAATTCCTGACTAGGACGACGTATCTGGATGTGAAAGTAGGTTGCCTGGCTAGTTAAATAAATAAATTATTATAGGCTATCAGTTTCTTGGTTATTAAGGCGATTCCTACGCACCACGAATGTCTGGACTCGCGCAGTTAACGCTTTACAAATATACTTGGATACTATGGGGGACGAATAGTCAGACCATTAGCCTCCCACCAAGGCGATCCGAATTCAATTCCCGGCGGGGTCACTCCCCGGATTTTTGCATGTGGGAATAGTGCCGGACGATGCCGTTGATCGGCGGGTTTTCTCGGGGGTCTCCCGTTTCCCACGCCCCTTCAAGCTGGCGCCGCTCCATACATCAAGTCACTCCTCACCAGCGCTAAAGCACTCGATGTTGAGCGCTGACCAAAATCTCTCACTTCAAATATACTTATGTTATTGATAATAATCTAAGCTACCACGACACACGAACACGGGTGTCGCATCGCTTCTCGCGGGACCCCGCGTCACGTCCACCGTTTGTTGACGAATTTATTTGTATTTATACCCTTGACTTAACGACGATGAACTGCATGTCTTGGTATCTCGCTCACGAATGCCGAAAACATGCCGGCATGAAGAGCAACGCAGCCGCCAACAGCCGTAGATTTGGCGCGAACCTCATAGCCAATCACAAAGTAGTACCAACCAATCCGCCTATGAATGACGCAGATCTCTCCTGTCTGTGCTTGATTTAATGGTCGCTAGATACGATTACTGTATTTCTTACAATTATTTGACAAATTGTGTGTAAGCACATAAAATCTATACAAGCTACAATGTTATTTATTTAATGACGGTAATGAGATGTAATTTACTTTTCTTATAGACTCCCTTTAGGCGCAAGGAGGGGATTAGGCGGACTGGCGAGAGAGGAAAGAGGACATATTACTGTTGCCTAAATGTATGGAATTTCAAGGAGCTTGTGGAATTTTGCGTGGAATGAATGCCTGTGTGGAATTTATGGGGAGTTCACGGTTTAAGAATTAAAAAATAATTACACGATAGTATTATGTATATATAGTAATGTTTGTTAGCAATTTAGCATGTACGAATTATAAATTAAAAAAATAATGAAATTGCAGGCTTTCGTAAGAAAATAATTATCATCTTTCAGACTAAACAATCTTTTTCTTCGCTATTCACTTTCCACCATATATTGTCAATTTGCCGACGTGGCATGTCTTTAAAGTACGTAGGCTACATGTCCTTTTTTCGTTCAGTTTTTCACTATGTATGGAAAAGTGTGAAACTGAATTGTGATGTCTGAGGATTTTGAAATGCCTGATTTGGCAACACTGGGACACACGGTCCCTCTCTCGCTTGTTCTCTCTCTCTCTCTCTCTGTCGACTCCCAGAGGTTCCGTCCGCAGCTGTCAAGAAGAAGGTCGTCCACTCAATATATAACACAAAACCATAACGTTATTCATTATTCTAACCAAAGAACTGTATTTGAATTCATCAAGCTGACACACTCAAAAAAAAAAAAAAGGTAACAAACTAATCTGACATAATACAATTTCTACATTTTATCACATGGCCCATTATAGAATATGCAGACTATTCTTATCAATGTAATCCGTTGTTTATCAACGAGCAAATACGGGGTTTATAATACAGAACATATTTATGTAGTAAATGTATTGCATGTTTTGTGAATATGCCATTCTTTTTCGCAAAATCACAGTGTTTTACGACACGAGAATCCACGGACGAGAGAACCGGGAGTACATCTAGAAAATCTACTGACCAAAACCAACGTCCGCCACGTTTCCCACACGAGAAAATCGAAAGTGACCCCTAAGAGAATAAAACCAATTCTCCGTAGAGAGAAATAAGTGGTCTGACTAATATGCCACTGTTACTCTCTTTAACCTCCCTGTATCAACAGTTCCAAAGTCCTCCATATTCTATTCTGTTTTAAGTCAGAAGCTTAAGGTAACCACCTAGGTGGACGCGTTTTACGTGCTCGTGGCCTGAACTGTAGTGCAGTCTTCTTGCCGACAACTCGTCTCTATTAAGCATTAAGTTGTAATCCTGCAATTTTATGATATAATATTAAAATTTTAAAAATCTTCTGCGCCAAGATTTTAGTACCTAAAAAGGAAAATCCGTGAAAGTTTTTTTATGTCTCGGTTTTGATAAAATTTTGTCTAAAAGCACTGTACTATGAGATTTTGTGCAAACAGAGTTCAGTTAGAGCAACAACTAAAACCAAGTAAATACATTACATGACAACAATTTGCAGAAAAAAATGCTGTAAAGCCTTGATTTTGAGTTCTTGAAAACTCGTTTTCCCAGACAAGTCAACATTTCACATATCGAGTCAAGATTTAAGGCATGTGAACAAATTTAGGTCTCCAAAAGCCCACAAGTCATTAGAGAGTACGTATGTGATAAGTTCGAAAGTTAATGTGTGGTATGGCGTTATGTAATGCATGACCGGGTTATTGGCTCGTTATTATTTTCAAAAGCAGACTGTCAACACAAACGACTACCAGGATATTATGTTGTAACTGTTTGCAGTATACAAAATCTTTCAGCCATACATCACTCTGCAACAAGATGGTGCTCACATCATTGGGGTCAGCAGACTTGCTCTTAATTAGGCAGCAAGTTTCCAGGAAAATGGACTGACATAGATGATTCAACTCCTTGGCCTCTACATTCATACGACATAACTCAACTGGAATTTTTCTTGCAGATTTGTGTCAAAAGCAACGTGTACAAGCACCGGTTGATTGACTTGACGATAAATATCGTTATAACGAATGCAATTTTGCCTATTCCAGCAGATATGAAAACCCAGTAAGAGCTAGAAAATTACTCGGATGTGCTCCGTGCTATATATCGATGTCAACTAATGCCAGAGTTTAGCTTTAATGTGCCGAAAAAATACGTGTGCGTAGCTCAATTAGTTTTACTACCATAATTTTTCAAAACATCTAGAAAGCTTTATAGTTCCGTGATAGGTAAATTCCCAAATACGTTCCTACCCAACCTGGCTTTGCCTACTGTTTGCAAAACATAACTGTAGTAATTATTATCGTAATACAAGCAGAAATAATTTCATAAAGTCGCAAGAATTGAACACTGTAAAATAATACCAAAATAACACTATTTGAATTTTCATTTCTTTCTGCTTTTGAATGCGTCCCACAAAATACAAATAAATCATAGGTCTAAGGTAACTAAACAAAAATATTTTTAAAAAGTGTTGGGCACTGTACACAGTTATATCAAGAGTTGTGCAATGGGTGTGCGTGGCAGGGTGTAGGGTTTTATAAATATTACATTGAGACGCAGGTGTCTGACAAAGAAAACTAAAGAGGATAGTAAATATAAATTACCAGAGTATGCTTTAGTCAACACGATACATACAAAACATAAAATTCCATTAAACGTATGTCTCAAAAACTACATCCAATCACCACACACAGTCACACATAACACAATTCTACTCCTTTAGTGGTTTACGAAAAGTAACCTGCTAGAGTAATCTAAGTTATCTCGATCTATTAGTGTGTGTGAGACAATTACTGGTGTTCCCATCTCTGAAGTACTGTCGAGTGTTGAACTGCGCCACTTCGTATGTTACGAGGAGTGGCTATCAAGGTTTTTTCTCTGTAAAAAAATGTTTACGCGTATGCCCATACGACCGTAAATTACTGTTTTGGGAACATAGTTGCTATCCAGGAAAGGTAAACATCTACTATATGCAGACGTTGCTTTTTACTGTGGCTCTATCGTATGTCATTAGAGAGGACATATTAGTGAAAATGGCTAGGAATTGCAATTTTAGCCACTGATGCTCGGGCTCCTGAAGTCAAAGAAGAAAAATACATCCTGACGTCTGTAATTCAATAATTTGGCTTTTGAAACATGCAATAATAACTTACCGTTACAGGTCTGATTTGCTTGTTATTAGCCTACAACGATCACGACAGCCGCGAACTTTAAGGTGGAGTGTTACATAACTTTATTGTATTGTCAGTTTTTCAGCTATAACACTAATGCAAACTGAATTATCAAAATTTTCTCTTCGACAAAACATATTATATATTTTTGTTAAACTGCTTGACATAAACAATAATGGAATCTTTCATTAATTTGTCATGCAGAATCACTGCAAGAATATTCTTGAAAATTAACCGGTAATTCTCTTGGAGTGCTTCTGCATCACAAATTAATCAAAGATTCCATTATTGTTTATATCAAGTATTTTAGGAAGAATATATCCTATGCTTTGGCGAAAAGAAAATTTTGATAATATAATTTGAATAAATGTTATGGTTCAAAAACTAAAAAAAAAAACAGTATAGTTGTCAAACATTCTGCCTTAAAGTTTACAGCAGATCAGCACTTGCCTCTTCGCCGCTATGCACAATGCGCCCAACTGGCGTCTGCCTTCCCTTGAGAAGTTCTCTTTACAATAGCACTAGTCGCAGACAGCCTGCTCTCATCACAGGGGGAGAAGAAGGATGGGGTAGCTGGCAACACTGCCGTGCACATAAACACTCAATCAGCTCTGCTAACAGTAGGTGGCTGGCAGGAGGGGCGGGGCCCGGGCCGCGAGCCAATAACAGTGCTCTCCTTACCTTAAACTCCCTCTTTCTGCTAGACGCCACTACAACACTTCCGGGTTTACTCCACTCCATAACTTATCGCTAGCAACCCTAATTTTGGTGAAATTATAACCCCCCTCTCCGCACTACTTTGTTTTAGTCTCTCATGTGCATACCTGCAGCTTTGCTTCATGGCCAGTAGCTGTTATTAACAGTTATCTGTCTTAACGTTTTACTGCAAATCACAAACTTGTGGTATCGCAGTAACCTTATTCTGATTGGTACAGTCATTTGAGAGACGTATTTAAAAAAACGCGGTACCATTGCAATGAAGAAAAACTGCAGAGTGGCGGGTTAAGGCATTCAAATGAGTTAGCGTAAAAATCTTCGCGAACATCAGGGGTCCTCACAACCTAGACCGGCGAATATTGTGCTTCTTATTTTAAATGCAAGAGGGTTTTCTTATCTGGGCTATGCTCTTAACGTGGATGTATAAAATAAATTTAAACTGAAATATAAATACGACCAAGCACGGCATTTTAACTGATGTCATACAAACTGTAATATAATTTACCAGAATGCCCGCGGTATGTAGCACTATAACTGACGTGGTCAGAACTGTTGAATTGTAGTGTGTTGTGTAACATGCTAATGATGAGAACGACGGCCCGGTTGAAAAAAAGACTCGTGCGTGTATAGTGCTCATACAGAATTACTCACATGTTTTGTTTATCAGACTTTCATGACGTATGCTACGAGCGAACAGAACACAATGAAACGAACGGCGAAGGTTGTTACGTGGGGTTGACCGGTGCGGCCTCCACCAAAGAAGTACTCCAGCGTATGTCGTATGTTACGAGTTGGCTCCTGGTCAGGGGATTATATCTGTGTTTCCTTGACTTTGGCATCCTGGGGAATTGTCACTATTTTCTAAATTAAAAATTATTTTAGTAAAACGCTGATTCAAAGACGTGGATGTTGAGCGTTCTGCAGTGCAGCATTCCAGTAAACAAATTCTGATAATGTTTCTGGTTTTTGTACTAGGAGTGCGTGTCACTTCAGAACCGGATTTGTATTAAAGGTTACAGTTGTCGCTAGAGAATAAGAAAAGGGTAAGTAAAGGCCTTACGTCTCGTCGACAGTGAAACAGACTAAATTGTAACACAGATGTGAAATGACGTGACGACTCATTCAAAACGGGCGAACTTCACCGCCCATTGGCTGCCCGAGGCTGTTCGTACCAGCCTCTGTCTGATTGGCTCCAGCATGTTAGGGCAGGTTTCCTATTGGCCTGGCTGTGAGCTAGCTGGGCAGCCGCCTTATGCTGATTGATTCTAGACGTTTCCGCCATGTTGCTGACCAGCGAAGCCATTTTGCTGGCGTGTGTAAATGCATTTGCCGTTCTACCGCCTATTTCAGTTCTGTATTCCTAAATATACTGTGAATGTGAAGTCAATAGATACGGTCATAAAATAACAATAATAATAACTAGGATATGAATTAGCCGTGTCCTTTGATTAGTAACCATCCAAGAATTCGCCTGTAGCGATTTTGAGAAACCCTGGAAAGCCGGAATCAGGATAACTGGAGCCGGGGATCCAACCCGGATATTCTCGAATACAAGTGCAACGTGTCACCTGTTTTCTAGAAACTATGATATACACGTTTTTTTTGTTTATTCCTGGAATTAAATGTTCACACCACGTAAGTACATCCACAATGAGTTTTTGTTTAAAAAATAAAGCCACAGTATCTGAGAATGAAAACATTTATGTTGGAAACACGTTAAGTTTAACATAGTTTACCTTCGGGGGTCCCGGGTTCGATATCCGGTCCACATATCCTGAATTCTGTTTTTTCATTGTTTCATGAAATCACTTTAAGAGAATGAAGCTGATCCTTAACACCGGCAATGAACGTTTTCCTACGTGTCCCATTCTGTCAGAGCCACTGATTATTCTTCAAATAACGTCACTGTCTACGAGACGTTATAATATCTATGACTAGAGATGACGGCTTACCGCGGGAAAACTTTACTATTTGCTGGGTTTCAACACACGCTCAGCTTACCAGAAGATTACTGGCTTTAGCATGTACGTGGAGCTGCTACCCTAATTGACTAAGCCAATAAGAATCCTGCTCTTGTAGTATTTGATGGCTTTTATTGGTCAGCAGACAGCTACGGAATGGTAGACGCGTATCACCCAATCATACATGTTGCGAGACGAGAAACTACCGGGTTTTCGAGATTATGTTGGAACAAGTAACTTATGCGATATACGATCATCTCTATGACGTATCTATATAGGGAAATGTGGACGGTTTGCTAGGCTTCAATTTAATGCATTACTCTCTGACGCTTTTCTTTCCTTACTGGTGAGTCTAAATTTGACTGGGCCAATGATAATTCTTGTGCGCTACGACTGAACGTCTGCAATTTGTCAGTAAACAGCTACACCTTGCTAAATTACCGCAGTTCAATCATACAAGATGCTGGATGCTACACTGGTTTGGAGAATAAGCTGGCAAAAAATATTTGCACCTCAGTGGTCTACCCTCAGCTTTGGTAAATGTCGATACTTATGAAGTCACTTATTTTTATGAGTCTCATACGTTCGGTTCCTTGAAAATAAACAAATGTGAATTTAAATTGACCAACAGATGTCCATTTCATAGAATCTGAAGTAAACTCTTTCTTGCTTTTTGACGAACATTACTTAAACGTTAGCAGCAAGAACTGTCTAAACTGACTGACATTATACGGAATAGAAACCTCGGCACATTTTGCGAGCTTCATTACTGTGTGCCTAACTGCACACAAGCTAAGTTCATACAAAGCACGTAGTGAAAGTGAATGTAACTGACGTCCTGTCAGCTCATCAAGCCAGTTAAATTACACATTGAAGTACGCCATGTAATGGAGAACGAAAGCTCTTACATAACCGCCATGTTAATAACATGAACCGGACGTTCATCCTACAAAAAAAACTGTTGATGGAAATGGTGATCAATTCTCTGTTACGCATCATGGCTGAACAGTTGAGGGCGTTACTGAAAATGTGTTTTCATAAGACAATTTCAGCTTAAGAGTGTGTGCGTATTTTTGAACATAATAAATAAAAATAAATAAGGTAATAATAAAAGATCTAAAATAAGTTTACCATCTATGGTTTTGCTGCCTGTTCAGTAAGTATATGGTTTCTCTGTTATTTTTTTTTTTTTTTTACTATATTTTCTCAGTGCTCCAAAAATAAGAAAATCTGTGAATGTATAGCATTGTTAAAATGTGTTCAAAAGTATTATGTACGGATTGTCGAGCCTTGATTTAAAAATAATAAGTGAGAAAGAATTTTTTGACGAACGTTCTGAAAACCTACTACATCGGCACTCCATCCCCTTTAAGTTTGCTTAGCTAAACCGAGTTAATTAATGCATTATTTACGTGACGAAGCTAAAAGTACATAAACGCAGTTAAATACGTAGATAACATTTGAACTTGTTTCAGCTAAACCGAGTTAAACGAGAGAGTGTTGAAATTTGTCCTAAGAGGCGAGTCAACGGTGGTTTAACTGCACGCCAGTTATGATAAAATGAGCATTTTTGAAGCACTAGATACTTTCTTCCTTTAAGTTAATGTAACGTTTTCTACCACATTTAACAAAAAACAAAGTGTAAACATTAAACTGTACTAAAAAGGTAACGTATAAGGTCGCGACAAATAATAATATTTATTAGAGCTGGTGATTTTATGTGAAAAGAATTACGTAACATTTTGTTCCAGTGCCTCGTGTGCACATATGCACCTCTGCTTCTTGGCTATTGGCAGAGTGTGTTTGTGTAGAGGCGTGACTCGTTTGACTGTGCCAATGAGAACAAGTCTCCTGCGACACCACACGTCTGTGATTTGCGGGTAGAATCCTGGACGTTGAGAGTTGAAAACAGCCAATCACTGATCTTGAAGCAGAGCTGCAGGTGTGCACATGAGGCATTGAAACAAAATGTTGCATAACTATCTTCACCAAAAAATCACCATTTCTAATCATTGTTCCAGACGAGGTGTTTGTCAAAAGGTCTTAGTTAATCGCGAACCACATATAACTGCATTGCTCGTTGACGCGGTGAACACTCAATAAAGCCCTGCTAAACTTATATTTTTAGTGAATTCGTATCTTTACGCGCGTAATTGCTAACGACGGCACGTGTCTAACCTCTCTGGACACGTCACTTGATGATTGCGCGTATTGAGATAAATTGTGCAGCCAGTATGAATCAATACAGTTTAATAAAAATGTATATTTATTGTATACAACACATATGTCGATTTTGGTTGATTTTGTTACTGTATTGTTTTATTTAAATAGGAATAAACACGGAACTATATCGCGTAGTCGCGCTGCCAACCATGCAAGCAGTAAGGCAACTATAGTTAATGCTGAATTGTATGCAATAACGGCTAGTGATATTTTTCAAAGGTTAAAATTTAGTGCTCACTTTATCCCGAATGACCTATATCGAGTGCACTTGCCAGGATCATCCTGACAATTGCGGTGCCTCTTGGCCCTGGGCACACATAATGTCGTAGTCAATCACACAATGGCGGAACAATGCACACAATAGCGGTAATTATGTGTAGAATGGCGTTAAGGTATTCGTACAGCTTTTGTGCTTGTTCCTCTTGTTTTGGTACGTTAGTGGCGAAGAATGTCGGCGCATATCAATTATTGGAAATGTCATAAAATTTAGACAATAAGATCGTAATTGAATTACAGCCTGTGTATGTACACACACATTTTTGTGCAATAATATATACACAAAACTTATGGATCCAATAAATATTATATATACATAATTATGTGTGTGCGCGCACCTAAAATGTGTGTTGCAGTGAGTTACTTGCATTTCCTACAAAACTGCTACATTAGAATTACATTTTTATAACTATGAAAGGAACACTCTCTTCAAGCTGTATACAGCTTTATGTTTATCGACACTCTTAATGATTTTCAAGAGTCACAAAATGGCTAAAAATGGTTTTCTTAGATTGCCGTATTGTCATATCTTGGAACACGCGGATGACTCAGTCTAGTAAACTGTACGGTACTAAAAAAGTGTTTATATGCTTTATTTTTCAGTCCCGAGAATCATGTTTCTAATCAGCGTGCCGAATTTTTAAATTTTTAGCGACATAGAAGTGATCTTAGCATAGCTGTACAGACGTAATACACATTGTAGTTCCATTAAAATATAGCAATCTCAGTCTGCTGTAAGACATATCTAGCGCACGTAAGGAATCCTGTTTAAACTATGTGGTAGATTAATAAACGCTTAAAACAGCAATACAAATCTACGCGGTTTGGAAAGTCAATATGGAAGAACCACAAAATATCAATTATACGTAGCCAACTTAATGAGTAAACATTTACTCATAATGATGTAACTTAAGTGTTTGTTAAGCGTGATCTCTTGTGGCCTTACTTAAACGTGCAAGATTTTGGCTTTGGAGATTGATCTTCGGAAATAAGTCACTCGGAAAATGTTTGACAGTATTGTATAGGAGTGTTTTTTTTTCTTAATTTACTCCAGGAAAGCTACAATTTTAAGCGTACGCTTTTAGCGCTGAATTATGTATCGCGCCCTCTTAAGTGACGTCCGACACAACCAAGTCCTGAACAAGCGGCCGACAGACGTGCACTTATAGCGACAGCTAGGCGTGTTCTCGTCTCGTCTGAGAAGGCACGTTGTTCAGTGGCAACCAGGAAGGGGGGCGCTTCGACCGAAAGGGAGTATCTGTGAGTGTAGAAAAGGAAAATAGACCGAAAATATGGAAATAAATCAATTCTAGTTGGTTTTATTACAAAAAAGTTAACCTAGAAATTTACTACAGGATGCAACTAGGTTACTAAAGGTAAATTATTTGGTTACTAAAATAATGTGTGTTATAAACGAATGGTGTTATATTATATTATTTCGCTGAAATCTTATTTTTTAAAATTAATCCAGCATTGCAACTTCGGCTATAGTACTGTAACAAAAATTATTCTTCTAGCTTTGCTTAAAAAAAATTTGTTGAAGTTATACTTTTTTTTTCTTTAAGAATAAAGAAAGCATGTTGAGATGCGGTGATTTCTTAACTAGGTAGGAAGAGGTTGTGCAGCAATGTTGAGTGGTTGACAGTGTAAGTGGGGCAGTTACAGCGCAAGTCACTGGACTACCGGACAACCACGCCAGATGTTCTCCAGCAGCTGGGATATTCGGGGCGGCTACTGAGGACGGCTCCACTTGTAATGAGGCTGCCAGAGGCGCGGTCTGTAATCTGCGACCATCAGCGGCGGGCCTGCGAGGTGTTAAACGTGTCGTTTACGAGACCGTAATGGCTACCACTGGCGTGTCGAGGCGCCATTAATAGGCGTCTTGCCACCTGCTGCCTGCACCGACCACTTAGTTACAGCGCCTCGAATTAAGAGGTCATTTCATTTGGTGAGCAGTTGTTCACTGGCATCGCCCAGTCGCTCAGGAGGAACTGTCCGTCTGCAATCTAGTTCACTTTCCACTGAGAAAGTACTAACCCAAAACAACACGCCAGACACTATTCAAGTATTTTCACTGTTCGACACATAAATGTACGACTGCAGAATAAGTAGAAATTGTAAAAATCGCGAGAAACCTTTCTGCCAGCGTATTCTCCAAATCAGCGTGGCGTTCTGCGTCTTGTATGATTCGATGACTGTTGTTCACAGACGATTTACAGACGTTCAGTCGTGGTGAGCCAGAATTAATATTGGCCCAGTAAATTATGTACTCGCCAGTAAAGAAAGAAAACAACGTCGGAAATTAAAACATTACGTTGAAATCCAAATTTCGAAACCCTGAGTCACAGGATCAATTATCTGCAACGTGAAAAACGTTCACTACGAAAGACAGAAAGATTATCAATATAAAACTTGTCTGTATGAAAACTACAACCAAATTAACCATCATTGGCGGATACAAGGGGTGGGGGGATTGGGAAAATCACACACCCACTCCCCTTAAGAGCCAAACCTTGTTTTAGAAATGTTATACTTTTTATTCATACTACTGAAAATGCTGTAGGTGTCATGAACTTTGCAATATATTCTAATAAACTGACTGAAAACTCTTCAAAAATGTTCCAATTTGTGTCTGTTGTGTGTTAAACATTAACGTTCGAAATCTTCTCAAAGTTCACCATTTTGCATCTTAAAATCCAAATTTTCCCAGGGGAGTACCCCCGAACCCCTGCTTTAAATCGGCCAACCGATGCTAGCAAAAATATATCCCCCCCCCACTTAATTCCATTCTGGATCCGATCCGCCTTTGTTAACCATAACTCACAAATTTAACTGATGTATTGTTTTAATGGCAACAGAGAATTTTGCTGCAATTACTGTACACTTTTAAAAAATTCTTTGTGGCGTAGCTACAATGCATACGTTCATATCTTAGGAAAGTTTTCCATTGTTACAACAACATTTACGTATCGTAAAAAATAATATATTTTCAGCGTGTGGTTGCTCAGCATACTATGTAAGAAGCGCTGAGTCAGTAATTGTTCTCAAGAAAGGTCTCGGATTATTACTGGTATCTGCGGTGTTATTCGTTGGTAGGGAAGTGGGCTTTACGTCTCGTCGACAGCGAGGTCGTTGGAGACGGGGACTCACAACTTGGTACAAAGACAGGAGCTGGGAGAAGAGTCGGCCATGGTCTATGTTAAGGAACCATCCCAGCCTTCGCTGGAGCGATTTACGGAAAACATGGAAAACCGAGCCAAGTATGGCCGGAGCCTGAGATGGAACCCGGCTCCTCCCGAATGCAATTCTAGCGTGTTACCGTTGCACCACTTTGCTCGGTTGGTGTTATCCGAGGACGACAAAACATATAAGGCAGTGATCTGGTCTTTTCCAAGTCACGAGTGATCTTAGTGATAGAGGAGTCTCAGAACAATACTGCGGAGTAGGGACGAGATTATACGACGAGCATCGATAAAACCGAAATAACACCGAAGTGCATGTTAATACACCGCAAAATCCCGAAATTCTATTTAAATCACGAAATAGAACAAAATCGCTCAAAATTCTGTATGTATTTGTAAACTCTTAATTATTTCATTAAAAAACTAATTTTTGAAAGTATTGGTTGAAGGAAGAATACTGTATTGAACATTTCAAAATGTGCACTGAGAAAATTTGAAATCCTGTACATCTTAGAACGTTGTGTTTATTTTCGGTTATGTTCGTCAGTCTATTATTTTGTAAGATCTCAATTACGCAACTTCGTAAAGTGTTACATTTTAACATGGATATATGGATAGGTATGCATTTTTGTGAACTGAAAATATTTTTTTACAGAAAATACAAACAATAGCACCGAAATACATATTACTTTAAAAGCGGAAACGACATAAAAATAAAGCCACAAAATCTTGTACCGGTGCGGCAGTCATAAGCTGTACTTATGAGATACTTTGTTCTCTGGTTAAATAACAGTTACTGCGAGATGCTTTGCTGGCGTGTCACAGGATGAAAAAAGTAGCCGTGATATGCTACAACACCCTCCATGCGCCAGCCTATTGAGAAGAACAATGGTGAACAGCGATTCTTCACGAGCACACGATGTTCTTTATATGATATTTGAACGATTCTTGCAATGGGTTCGTGTTATGAACATCAAAGGTTTGTTGGGTACGTCACTGCGGGCGAATATTGCCAGCAGACAGTCTACTCGTGTTCCACAGTCTGCACATGAGCCTGAAGACGGGAACAGATACCAGTTCCCGAAACGTCGCGTCTGTTGTCTTGAGAAGCCTACTGTTTTCCGTCTGTTTTTTATTTCTGTGTTGTGACTTGGTTGTTTTCGCATCCATTCATGTCTCTCGTTATTTGTGTTGTCGTCGTCGTTCATCCATTTGGTGCCTTTTTCGAACACTCCATTCTTGTTGGGTTTTTTTGTCTGACTTTTTTTTTGTCGTCCTTCTCCAGTCGACTATATTTCAATTAGGAATTCATTTTGTGTTGTTTATATCCGTTCTTGTACTTGTGTCGTCTTCTGGGATATGACTACATTCCTTTCAGGAATTATCTGTATGTTTTACGTATGTTGACTACAGCTTACTGGCTTTTCTTCCTTTTTTTTTTTTTTGCTTTGTTGCGGCATTTTCTGCAATACGTAGGGCCACGATTTTGTCGCGAAAAGATTTTTGCCTCACTTTGTTTCAGTGACTCACGTGCACATCGGCAGTTCTGTTTCAAGGTTACTGGCAGCGTGACTTTGTTCCGACACGTTTCTCATTTGACTGCACCAATCAGAATAATATTATTGTGAGTCTGTACGTCTATGATTTGCCAAGGCAAGTGAGAGTAAAATCATCCAACCACAGACAGTGTAGCAGAGCTGCAGGTGTGCACATGACTCATCGAAACTAAATGTTGCAAAAATCTTTTCGCCATAAAATCGTGGCTCTATTGTGTGGGACTCAGCTCTGGGACCCTGGCTTGGGAAGGTCGTGTTGTTTATAAGCAGGCCTAGATGTCAGGGCGAGGTCTGTTACTGGCAGTGTGTTGGAAGATCTAGCTGGGAACATTTCTTGCCGACAACATCCCTCATTCCGACAAAACCTGCTTCCATACAACCCCACGTTCCCTCACAGCCAGGGTCCCAGACCTGAGTCTCGTACAGTAGCAATACGGCAACATTCATCTGCAAAGGCGTGTGTACAGAAACCTTTGATGTTCATAATGCTCATTATGGTTACGACTGCCACGCCAGCACAACACCTCGCTGTAACAGTTATTCAATCAGAGAACAAAGTCTTTCATAACCGCAGCTTGACTGCCGTATAGGGACAAGATGTTGTGGCTTTATTTTTAGGTCGTTTCCGTTCAACTGACATATATTTATATTATATCATACATAGGTAACACGATAGGCTGATTGATTTATGTCATGTTCGTATTTGCAGACTAATGTAAGAATGTTTGCATGACTCGATATCAACTAAATTCTCTAAAATCCAAATTAAATCGTATTCAATAAACATTGTGGAGCACGTTAAGTGATAGCAGCTTGGTTCACGTCAAGAGTTGAGAGACAAATGACAGTAGAAGCAATTACCTCAGAATGCTTATGCGGATTACAAAATGATTATTTTTTTTTCTTTATTACCGCGCTGAAATTTCAAATGTAAGTGCCCGGAATTAATGTATGTTTCGCTGCAGGTTACATCAGAGAGAATAATTTTGTCGCTGTAGTCAGGAACACCATACTGTTATGTTACTTGCACTTAATACAGCCCCACATTCCTGATGCTGGCTCCTGAATCCTCGTCAATGTAGTCAAGGATGCGCTCTTCCAGCCGAGGGTTCAACGTGTCATAGGTCGCCAGCAATCAGCTTTATTCGCATGCAATGTTCCTGTCTCAGCGAAACAACGAAGCAAACGTTTCATGCGTTGGCTGTTCTCTTTCTGGAAATGCTTCTCCATACAACCGCTTCACCAGTCTACCTACACAATTCGCACCACCATACATGAATACTAATGTACGCTTTCTCACGATGAGAATAAGCAGGCATTGTTTCAATCGGTACAAACATTGTTTCTACTAACAAGGATACTCTCACTTTCACCACCGCCATTACCACAATTAGCGAACACTGACTCAATACGCCACAATTGTCGAATTGGTCACGTGTTACGCAAGGCGTGTGGCGTACTTGAGCTGTGGTTAGGGACAGGAAAATTTCGCGAATTCAATGACCCGCAAGCTATAGGTAGAGCCACGATTTTATGACGAAAATATTTTTGCACCATTTGGTTTCAAAGCCTCATGTTGACATCCGCAACTCTGTTTCATGGTCAGTGATTGGACGTTTTAACTGTCACACGTCTTGAGGTTCTACTGACAGATCACAGACGTATTGCGTCACAAATACCTTACTGTTATTGGTGCAGTCAAATGAGGGGCCGTGTCTGAGCAAAGACACGCTGCCAATAGCCGTGACGCAGAGCTGCCGACGTGCACGCGAGACATTGAAACAAAATGATGCAAATATATTTTCGCGACAAAATCGTGCGGCTCTAGCTACAGTCCACTGTCCTATGTATACTCAAGACCTGTCTATTAGTTTATTGTCTTTTGTTACACTGAGTAGCAGATAGTGGACAAATGGCCGGGGCTCGAGTATGCATAGGATAGTTGATTCTAACAGGAAGGTCATTGAATTCGTGAAATGTTCCTGTCCCTATATGGAAGGTGTGCACAGGAAAATTCAACTACAGGAGATATCGGGAAATATAGTCCAGGTGTTATAACTGCTGGAATGCATTCATATACAGCTCGGTGTACATTGAATAGACTTTGCCAGGTGCTTCCATACGTTTATTACAACTGTATTTGGTGCAAATCTTTTCTAGCTAACCCCTTGAGTGCAGGACAAGTATGAAATAAGTCTTTGTAGATACTTTTTATAAGTATCTTATTGTTTGCCCCGTACATAAATGCCGAGAACTACCAGTACATTTCACTACATAAAGCTCGCAACCGTTATTGTCCAAAATCAAGCATTTTCTAGTGTTTGACCACTCAAAGTCCGTACACCTGTGTCCATTACACAAACAAAGGCCGTAAAAATTATTATGCAAAAACGACGCCGTCACTCCTGTGAATTTGAAACAATAAAGTTTTTTTTTTGTATTGGTAGATAATCTGTCGCACATAGCAAACAAAAATATTGCCTTAAATTTTCATCCTAAAATTTTTATTTTATTTTATTTAAAAAAAAAAAAAAAAATTTTGTTGTATACAGAATCGGAAATGTTAGTAAACAAATGTTCTATTTCCTCGAAAACAGTGCCGTGTAAGGTAATTCACAAGATGGCTTTTTTTTCAACTTGTACTGTACAGCAGATTACAATTTTTAGAACAGAAACAAAAAATGTTGTTATTTGCATTTAAATGTTTTAACGGAGTTTTAACCTACCACTTTTCATGTAATGGGATTTAATCCAAACCCAACTTATTTCTGGTTTGTACGCCGTCGTTTAATAATGCACTAGGTATGTATTTTGCATCTAAGCTACAGAGTACGCAATGCTGCGTACATGGGAGTTTTGTTTTGTGCACTGCATTCTCGATGGTAGACATTCAACTTTAATGACGTTTCTAACTCATGTCACGATACCATAATTATTATTTGTTTCTGGGACTATCACAGCAGTTTTATTTGTTATTTGAAAGAAAACTATGTGTCCCAGACAGTCGCAACAAGAACACTTTTTTGTTGGTCAGGTAACACTACTATCCAATAAACCGTCTTCAAATGTTCGAAAATCCTAATGGTAAAAAAAGTTGTACGCAATTAGAGTGTAGCAACCCCTGCTATTTCCGTGAGGGTGGAATATATCAAGCAGCATTTGCTGTTGTTTTGAAGATCCTAATAGTATTAAGCAATGCTATTTTTTATGTTTACTAGTTTCCCATATTTTGCGAAAACGCAGTTTTAAAATTTCAAATTTAGATACTCATTACTTCCTTAATGTCAAGTTTAGGTGAAAAGAGCAAAACATGTATAATTATTTTGTGAGGAACAGACATGTGGAGTTTGTCTCCCTATTTAAGAAATAACGTATATGCATTCACGTCCGTCAACATTTTTTAGTTAATTTCTACTGCGTATGACTTTTATGACTGAAGGAAGAAGTACGAGTTTGACTGGCCGGTATATCCAACGCTTCTGAAACAATGGTATAATAAAATAAAAGTGTTCATAATTGCCAATTATAGGTCTAATTGATGTGGACACGAAATATTATCATTTAACGCACACTTTCTGCAGCAACGACCCAAGATTAAGAAAGGTTACGAAACAAGGCATCGTATAATGTGGCCTTGAGATATATCAGTGCCTCAAAGTGCCTACGCGAATGCATGAGTGATTCATCAGCTCGTTATGTGCCGCAGACAAGCCAGTGCGCAAAGTGAGATTAGCGTTGTGTCTCTTATACTATATTTATCAATCCATGAACTGGAAGAAAACTGTAATTGTAGGAAGGAGAGAAGGCTAAATTACAGAGTGCGAACCAGACCGCTGGAGATGAAACAAATAATGAGACGTCATAACTGTAACAACAAAGTGGAATCAAAGAGAAAGGCAGAAATAAGACCAAATTGGATAACCACATTAAATTACTCCCAAGACTATAATCTCAGTTTTATCTTGTCAACCAGGATTTTTATTTTAACTGTACAGTGCATACGAAGGAAAATCCATTACAAGTACATATCTACTGCATAATTGTAGTTTTGGTTTATGCTGTGTGTCCTGACATCCTTACAGACAAAGGTCGCATTTCGCACTCTACCATGTCGGTGGATTTCCCTTATTCGTTCCGGAGGACCCGGGATCGATCCCAGACTCCTGTAATCTGATTTCTGTTTTCCATGGTTTCCCGAGATCGCCCAGGCGAGTGCTGGGAGGTTCCTTAACAACACCAATGGCCGAATCGTCTCCCAGATCCTGTCATTGTACACCAAGTTTTGTGTCACCATCTTTAATGACCACGCTGTAGACGAGACGCAAAGCCCACTTACCTTACCATCAGGGGCGTCATTTGGGGCCACAAGGGGGGAGGCAAATGCCCCCCCCCCCTGGATTTAGAATTTTATGTGTATAAATACATTATTTGTATTTTTAAATTTAAATAATGCTAACTTAAGCACATAAAACTGAAATTTTTTTATTAAAGTATGTAATTTATACATGCTCAATTAATAAAAAAGATGCAACAAGGTCACTGTCGCCGGAAAACAAAATCTTGCCCCTCCCCCCTAGAAAAACGTGAAATGACGTCCCTGCTTACCATTCTATTATTCGTCTGTCTGTCGTCCACGGAGATGTGTCAGCGAACGAATTAGCCGTGGCAGCGCGAAGTTCTGGTAATGTGACCTAGAGTCGCTGTGTCGTAAGCCGCGGTAACTTGTACATATAAGAGACAGCGGAAATGTTAGCAGGTTCAATGACTTGCACGATAAAATACTCACTCCACTGTATCCTCTAACCTAAACTGTTGGTTCTCGGGCTATTGCCGCCAGTGACCAGCACGTGTCACCTATGTACTGGTAACACGGGGTTCATTCCTGTCATCATTGCAGAACTCTGTCTGTCTCTGAGTTATGCACGACATATATGTCATACAATACAGTAAAATATTACACACTTATTTGAATCCTTTTTTACTGTAGAATTTGTTAGCAAAATTTAGCGCCATAACTATGACATTAAGTTAATACATGTACAATTTCTATTGTCAGAAGAATATTCGTGCGCTCGGAAAGCTCAAACTAACCCGATCAGAGCTCTCAGTCAAACTAAGTAAATTATATACGAGTCCCTGGATCGCGTTAACTTTCCCGCTCCTCGGAAATACTCTGGAACATTCGTTTATCAACGGTGGTTGACGTAACGGCACAGCAACATAACACATTTTTATTGTAGTTGCCTAACCTAACAAAACAGTCCTTCGATTCCGCGTACATTAATTTATTGACATTTGAAACTAAACTATACTAACATAAACTTACCAAAACTAACATTAACTATTCTAGACTAATAGTGACATGGCACCGGGATAGGAGGAGAGATGTTTGGCTCAGTAGCCGAGGATGAACGAATGCCACCGAGCATTTCCGTGGAGCGAGAAAGTTAATGTGAGCGAGGCGCTTGTATTCACATTGATAAGTGGATTAAATTATGCCCTATATTCATGACTTTGAGCCCACTGAATAAATGATTCGGAGGCCTGTCACATACATGAAAATTATAGGCCTATTTCGCACGTGATATCTGTCGAAATTTAAGTCATCAAACAAATCATACCACGCCCACTGATTAAAGTCTGTCCCAGATCCGTGCATTTGGATGTATTTTCACAAGTCTATTTATCAGGTTTGACTTAAGTTGCTTAAACCTACTTACATATGTGAGGCTTCTTACCTTGTGTCCTGTATGAACACATCCCTGATGCTGACAGATTGCCTGATATTACGGCTGTCCACTGCACTCACCTGAAAACAAAGGTGTTTATGTTACTTTTTATAAATTCACTGTATGAATTACGTTATTATAAACAACACAACTACAAGTAGTGCACGTACAAATACTAATAGTTATTTAACTGATCTGCTCCAGTTATATCGCTCACTACAAAATATGTTTATACTTTATCCAAGCATTTCTCAGGAAACTTGTTGACTATATAATATTTGCAACAATACAAAAAAATTTTTTTCAAAAGGTATCATACTAAGGGCGACCACCCTATTACTGCACAAAATGTTTATTGCCTTTAGTCCAACGGTTTTTAACTGTAATTTTTATCGTATTATTTAAAATTAAATAAACCCGAACGAAGTTTAAGAATCGTAATTCCATTCTACGCCGTTATGGCTGTTCAAGTGGGAAAATATCGTAATTTCATATTTGTATGAAAAAAGTATTAGTTTAGTAGACGTAACTTGGGAGTATATTTACCTCTAACAAAAATAATTAGTTGAACCAGTTTTCCCACAGTGGCACTTCAAAGTCAAAATATGCACGTTTTTAGTTCTTATAATCCGCAGAAACCAATCAACGCAAATAAATTTAATAATTCACACTGAAACTTCATGTGATGCTTGACATGTTTACAATGTAAAAACTGGTTGGGCTATTTTTTTTTTTCATAAGAGGAAAATATAGTCCCAAGTAACGTACGCAAAACGAACGTTATTTCATTAAAATATATAAAGTTATGATTTTTTTTCCACTTGGATGCTATTAACCAATTCTTGCGAAAATGCTAATTTAGAACTCAAATTTGAAGGTCGGATCTCTAGCTCCCTTCAAAGGTAGTATATTCGTGGAAAATCATAATAGGCACCGTCTATAAATTGCACAAAAGATTTCGGTTTCTGAGTTTCGGGACTTTATTCGGTGATCAGCACATGAAGACGTAACAGACAGGCAGTCACCATCTTAAATCTGTTCAGCACCAAAACATACGCGTTACTTTACATTTCAGTTGTAAACCTAGCTCAACTTGTTCATATTATTTTTTTTTTTATTTTGCTGTACACACCCATACATGCATATATGCATACATTTTAACATCCTACGGTTTATGCACAGTAGTATGCCTATGCCAAAATTAACAAATGTTTTGTCTTAAAATGTAAAACTGACAACATACATAGACGCCAGATATTATATATATATATATATATATATATATATATATATATATATATATATATATATATATACACACACACACAACTCAATTAGGTATTGATATATAATCCGGGAAAAAAATTTATCGTGGGAATTACTCATCGTATGACATTTATTAAAATTTACTTTTTTAAACATTATATATATGTGTGTGTATACATGTGTGTGTGCGTGTGTGTGTTGGTACGGTGTGTGTCTAAATATATTAGCGCATTAAATGGAAAACCACGCGAGCGAAGTTGCGGGAAACAGCTAATATAAATAATGAACATGCGTTAGAATCGCCAAAGAACCAAGGCCGCTTCCTATCCTCTGTGAGTCACTGAACTGAGGCATGCAGTCTTCTCGACGAAAACTCACCTCTATGAGACATTCAGAGATGACCTTGTCATTTAATGATGTAATTTTAAAGATAAATGTGTATTGTACACGCATATAAATAAATTTTAAAATGTGCAGCTCTAAGATTTTACCTAAAACGGACCGCAAAATTTATCCATACTTATTACTATCGGCAGCTAGAAAATTTGCTTTAAGACTGCGTGGTGGATAAATAAATGCTGAAAACATCAATTGATTTCTACGCTTTTTCCAAAGCCAATATGGAAGAAATACTCAATAACAATCCTAGATAATGGTATTTGCCAACTTTATGAGTAAATATTTATCCAGAATTACTCATTCGTTACGTGTTATCTCTTGCGCCGCAGTTAAATGTACGAGGTTCCGGCGTCATAGATTGTGCCTCAGAAGTTCGTAACACTGGAAACAATTTTGTTTAAAACGTTGGCTGAAACTATTGTTTAGGATTGCTATTGTTTACTATACGCAAATTGGTTTCAAGAAACCTACAGTTATAGATTAATGCTTTTAGCGTTGAATTATGTACCACGCGCTCTTAACGGGCAGTGGAGAATTTGAAATGTGCATACACACGTGAAATGTACTTTGACTGAAATACCTATGCATACATTACTCATACCCACTGAACAGTTTTCGAATAATCTTGTATTAGCCGAAGCAAGTGAGCAAGCTAGTGCACGCTTTGTCTACGTGAATGGTCTCTGAGGAAATGAATGACGCCTCAATATCCGGGCAGGTCAGCGCGGCGACTTTGTGGCCTGACAAGCGTCATTCATTCTCAGCGGCCAGCTCGACTCCAAGTCATTATATAATCCCTACACGTTCCAATAAATGCAGCTCAGAGTAAGGTAAGCCAATATATGTTAAAGTTAGTTATTTCTTGCCGTTTTCAGATAGTTAAAATATTTGGTCATTGATACCAGTTTTAATAACAGTTATATTCATTTAATTCGTTGCTAAAACGATTTATTTTGTAAATTAAGTTATTTTTTATAAATTTCTGTTCTACCTGTGTTAACAATTTTAAAAAAGTGTGAAAATGGTGAATTGTTAATTTTACAACACTGAGTAAGTTTTATTTATTTTGCCATTTCAGTGTTATTTCCAGGATTATATAATTCTGAAAATTTTTGCAGGTATTAGTTATGTAATTCTTTTCGCTAATCACCTATGAATTTTGTAGTTCTCGCAGATATTTCATTAGCATTTTAGTCAGTTTCATATGCATGGTGTTTACATTCATTTGTAAATAAAATTGTTACGTGTAAGAGAAGGCTATGTTCTTTAACTTCGCCGTGTACTTAAGAAAATAAATAAGGACGTAGCTACGCGAAAAGGAGCCAAACCACAGTTCGCTGGAACTGAGAAAGTCAAGGTCAAAGTTTACTGTGTGTGTATCTAAATCTTGTATAAACTGTTTCTTTAGATCTCTTTATCCTTCATATATTATGTATTTTCCTATGACACACAATGGACTATCTCCTTTCGCTTGGTATGATTGTCTCAAAATAGATTACTTAGTGGGTTGAATAGTGTTTGCATAACTACGTCCAAGGAATATGATCGTCATCGGCATACGGCAACCTGCTCTGCGTAGAGATGGTAATGTTTGCACTGTGTTGACGTGAAGCAAGGAACCGCGGCAGTGTTGACACCAGCATGTCGATTACGGATCTTTTAGAGTATGGCGTCTTATTTTTAAAGTGTCGATCGTAAGTCGAGCTTCTTAAGACTCTGTGAGAAAATTTCGATTACGTTTCTGCCCGTCATAACAGTTTCGCGTTACACAAGGCGTCTTAAAAACACATGTTGGTACTTCAGCAGGTCGATTACGGATCTATTTTTTTGGCCCGTCTTAACTCGAACGTGACGTTGGTAAGACGTCAAACGATGAGATGCAACCACCGATGAATTAAGACGCGTCAAAATTGTGGCGACACAACCTTGACTAAGGCGCCCAAAAACGGGAGTCTCAGTTAAGTTGTCGCATAATTAGTATCAGTAAAATGAACATATAGTTATTAATACAAGTAATTTCTGAGCATCGGCATAAGTAATTTTGTATACAAACTTATTGGAAAAGGTTAAGACTACAGAAAAGGATTTCGCCGCATCACATTTCGTTATTTGCCACATGAGAGGTTAGAAGTTATTTTACTTGTTTTAACGAAGTAGGCCTACAAAGTATTGCTTCAGTGTACATGCATATATTTTATTTCTTAAAACTACACAATTTCGGCATTTTATACATACATTATCGCCAAATTATTTTGAACTTGTTGGTAAGTTGTTTTGAATGCATAGACCTAATTACATAACCTCGCAACAAAAATTAGTTACATATTAGCACACAATTTCTATTTGCGCGTATTACAGAGTAAATAACAAATAAAATTCGAGGAAGAATAATTGACCTTGCTTTTCTGTCAAAAAGTAATTTAGGATACGGTTATGTTTAAAACTTGATGTCTATAAACAACGCGCAATGAGCTTGCGACGATGATAATTTAAGCCTATTTTTCTTGATTGGCCAGTGAATACGTAATTGTGGTGACAACCTTAGTGCGTCATTACAACTGGAATAATTAACGTTGTAAGACTCCGAAGTGACGGCGCTATAAGGGACTTTAAGAAGTGACAATGTAACTTTATTGGTGGAAAGTATGTAGCAAAGTTCAATGCGCGTTTCTAGCCTAGTTTCACATACATCATGTCAGTACATTATTAAGTACGGCTGCCTGAAAAAGCTGTGTTTTTTCTGTGTTGGAGGGATTAGTGTTTTTAATTAGCATGGTGTCTTTACAATGTCCTTGTCTAAAATATGTTTTCTGTTCGTACATTGGTGTAATGGGTACATATGGAATAGTTTCGTAAAACAAACGTATTTACGAACACACTGCAACGTATTTGAAGCGCGCGGTAGGCAACGACCTGAACGTATTTATTATTGAAGAGACCGTCTACATGGCTATTGAACTGTGTTACAGTGAGTTAGAAATACCCGTTTATTTGCAAGACAACTACACATCTTCTTCAATAAACCTATCTACGAAAACAAAACACATCCCAGGAGAATGCTATCAACTACTTTCAAAATACCACACGCATTGGAAATACTATTATCGATCTTTATAACGTGGCTAAAAACTGCCTTTTCGCATAGCTATTTCACAAAAACCACAGTCCTGACAGATACTAAACTATTGGAAGGTGCTACAGTGACTTTAAAGCAGTAAAATCGTAAGGTGTTCGCTTAAAGAGCTATTATACCGCAGCGGCAAATCGGGAAAACTGCGTGCGTGTTTAACACATGCGCATAAGAGCGATTATGCACTACGTATGCGCGTCTGCGTAATTCTTATTGCTCCTTCGCTTCTCAGCCGCCAACGTGCAAAATAAAAAAACCACGAAGGCTTTTCAATTAACAGATTAGCAGATTACAGCAACAAGCGTTTTGTTCAGTTTGAACACAAAAACTAGTTTCAAGAAATAATTACCTACTGCATGCTCCTAATTCATATAAATATAACCTTGTCGATACTTAACAGTGTCTTCGTCAGGATATTTTTTTAATGAGGAGTCATTAATGTTGGCGATGATCTGTAAAGTAAACATAAATATTAGTTTCAATTTAATGAACAGGCATACAACAAACAACCAAGAAAGTTGTTAACCATAGGAAAAATGTTTATTCGTTGAGAACATTGCCAAAGTTTTTAAATAGCTGTTGTTAATAGTATCATGCAACTTTCGGTTTTTTATTGTTTCTGTAGCGTAAGTGGACGTTATATAAATAGCGCAATCATAGTAACAGATATATTACAAATATTTGTTTAGGGTAAATAGATACTTCTAGTTAATTATTTAAATTATTAAGTTTGATCCATCCATATAAAGAGTGACATTTCCTCGCCAAGTCGCAATTAAATGAAACTTTCTAGCGGTCAAAGTTACCACTGCAGTAAAAGTATCCCCACTTGATGGTAATGTGAAATTTGCGACACGATCAATTACCGAACTTTCCACGAAATCGACCAGCACTCGACTTAATCTTCCATACAGACATCTACACCTGTATCCATGCTAGGTTCCATGGAACCTTCCGAGGTAACATTCGTAGAGCTACACGGTCTTTAACCCCCTCCTTTTCCAAACCTTTGGGGCAGGACCTGAGGAGGTAAATTAATTATATTTATTGTTTTTTTATTCGTGCTCTGAAATAGTTTCACGGCCTTGATAGAGTTACACGGGGAGGGGAAGGGAGTGGGAATCAACTAGGGCCAGTAATAAGGAACTAAAGCAGCATTCCCCCGAAATAAGGATGGCCGGGGCAAGGAATCCAACCCGGATCCTCCCGAACGCTAGGCGAGTGCTTTACCGCTGCTTGCACTGAAAGAGAAGTATTGTCGTAGGTACCATACTTCTGTTAAAATAGAGACGACAGTATTGTTTGGCTATCGGTACTATCTGGATTGTACCTACAACAATTTGTTCTGCAGACGTAACAATATTCTCTGTAAAATAAAGATGATCTTCGCTCCTTCTACAGAATTGTTGTAGACACAATTAAGATAGTAACGACACACAAACTGGACTGTTTTATATATTTGAACAGAAATATGGTACGTACAATAAATTTTTTATATCAGAGCCGTGAAATTGAGAGCCAAAAGAGTGAAGCCTATGTCATTGCAGCTGGTCGGAATGGGATGTCCTAGCTACAGGCGCGGATCCAGCGATGACTTCTATTTGGGGGGAGAGGAAGGTGATTGCAAGTTATTTAAAAAAAAATTGATTGTACACTCTAACCCAGGCTCACTTTTCTAACTGATTGTACTTTACACACATAGCTGAGTAAAAAGCTACACACATCAAATGCAATTTGAGAGGAGTAAAGACCTCTTACGTAACATTTCTGTTTGCGTGTTTTATGAGGATGAGTGCTAGCGCCCCTTTCGCCTTCCTCTCCTGGGATCCGACCTTGTTTGGCCACGAAGCAAACATGCTAGCTAGCGCCTTACCACTGAATATGTGTAGGTCTAGAAATCTCGAAAGGAAAGGATTTAGTATTCTCATTTTGACAACAGAACGCTTTGCCCCACCTCTAGATCGTGCCCTGATAATTCCTATTTCTATTACACACCGCTAGATAGCTGCACCTTCGCTTATATACTGTGTCTCATTCATAAATCAACTACTCTCTTCGTCTCCACCAGTTGATGGCTTAGATAGTTCTCCGACTGCCCGCTAGAGTGTTCTCTGTCTATATACAGCGTCGGTGGCGATCGCAGCGGCAAGTCTAAGGACTCGCTTAAAAGCGAGTAGAAAAATTAACCTAGAGATTAGAGAAACATACAGATGGAGCATAAGGTATGTTCTAGGGCGAGGGGTATGAAGCCTTGAGACGGAAGGGGAGGACCCCATCCGCCATATTGGTAACTGGAAATTGTTGTTTATTACCATAGCAACGAGTATAATGCGACTGTGGGTTGGCCAACCATAACCTCGTTTCTCAAAACATCTACAGGAACAGCTGATTGCAATCCGCCATATTGCAACGTGAATAAAGAAGAGTCAGTATGGCCTCAGTATCGGCTGCAATGCTCCATCTGTACTTTTCTCTCATCTCTGAATTAACCTTGTTTGGCGACTTCTGTACGTGTAGATATCTAGTAGCGTAAGCAATTACACTGTGGTGCTGTTGGGAGGGGAGAGAAGGACTATTATGCAGGCCAGACCAGAGACGAGAGAAAAACAGAGTCCGGAGGTAAAGCTTTGTTTATTCACGTAGCAATTGGTGGGATGCAATAACTTGTTCCTGTACGTCACGGCAGTAGAACAGGTATGGACACTCGCCCATTTGCCAACGTATTTTGTTTCACCCCCTTGTAGACTGATAGTTAATGATATTGCCACTGACGCGATGCTTTGCAGATGGTCGGATTTTTGCATATGTAAACATAGAAAATAGACATGTTTTTGGTGAAACATTAACAATTTGATATAAAAAGTTGCTATTCTGTATATTTTACTTTACATATGTGTACCAGTAATGAAAGAACTACTAATAGCAATTAACAATTTCTGCAACCTAAGGCCACCACGATATGGATTCCAAACAAGAGAAGCCTATCTTCACCATGCTAAATAAACCATGACCACTGCAAACTAGCCCGCCAGCTAGCAGTCAACAATGTGGTCAAGTTTTCAGACGAGATGAGAGAAAAGTTCAGATGGAACATTAGCAGCATATACTGAGTCCAAGCTCACTTTATTTATATAGTTAGCTATATGGCGGAGTTGTTTCGAAGTGCAATCAGTTGTTACTGTAAGTGTGTTGAGAAACGAGGTTATGGTAGGACAACACGTAGCCGCATTATACACGTTTCTATGGTAACTAACAACATTTTACACGTACCAATATGGTGGCTGATCTCTTCCCCTTCCGTCTCAAGGACTCTCCCCTCGTCTACGAACTTACGTCATGCTCCATATATACGTTTCTGTAATCTATGGGACAGCCGCGACATATATCGAGTTCACGTATGAAACATGAGTGCTGCATACAGTGTTTACAACAAATAAAGCCAAGTATGTGAACCTCCCGACTTGCTCTGGTCGGCGTCGTAAACCTTTGAACAGACTCGCCTAAGATAACGGCGCGTGTAGTACGCTGCAATCCCGCACCACTCTCTTCGCCCTAATTACAAGTTTCCCAAAAACCGGTTCTGCTCAGGCAGAGGGACGTTGAGAATAGCCTTCCTCCTCTCCCCACAAACACTCAATTACCCCTTCCCGTCCTGGGTCGCGGGTTCGAGTCCTCTCCCCGGGTAGCTTACTGCCCAGGGCGTGTTAGGCACGACACGCAACGTGAAGGTACTGGGCTTCTGGCGGCCAACTTTTTTTTTCCTCGAGAACACGCGATAACAACTTTCTGCTACCTTCTGTTTTACACCAGTTTAAACCCACACGTTAACCGAGCAACTTACACGAAAGTAGCGGGGAACACAACCAAACCAGTTCGCAACTGGCTTGCAGTCCGCTCTTGGCAGATGTATAGTTCCCCGTAGCTGGTTTTGTATGTATGTTTCCGGGCAAATTATGCATTTATTCTAAATTCTGAATACTGATTATGTGTACCTAAATATGGGTTTCACGTCTTTGTACAAACGCTGTTTATGGAAAAATAAAAGCCTGTAAGAATCGATTAACAAAATATTCAATTTCATTATAATATTTCGTTGTGTTTATGTAGAGCCCAAAGTAACTTTCCTGACGAAGACCAAAGTCCCTAAACAAAATTCCGAAAAGCGAGTCTTTGTTAAGAAAACGTCTTCGATGGACGATTTTTTGCCCTCCTCTGGGGACAATAAAATGCGTTAATTATAAGGACGAGGCTTTTATGTTTTCAACACTAAATTGGATCTTTAGAAGTATTTGTTTATGTTGGACTTTAAGTGGTCATACTAAGATTTGAACACGGAAAACATTGCGTAAAGTAAAATACATTTTTTGGGGACTTTACGAATCAGGCTAGCATTTATCTAGGTACAGCATTCCGAAAAAAATCACTTTTAAATGCAATTTATAGGAGCCCAAAAACATGTTACTATTGAGCAACCGTATTTATTAAAACATGTAAGTATTACTAGAAGTGTATGTTTTCTTTTAATAGACAATCGTAGGCCCTGTAGGGAATGTTTTCATCAGTTCTACGAAAAACTTACAGTACGTGACACACATCATCACTATGCACGCTGTAGCGGAATACTTTCTTAATGGTGCCGCCTACAGTGGGCGTTTTTGCAGGTAGCGACTCAGAAGCGATGGAGCTATAAGGGCGACGCATAAAATGCTGCATTGTCACAACGAATTAAGCACTGAACAAGCTTGCAAGATTCCCTCCGATCCACTTTTACTGTGGAACTCTAAGCGGTGGCTACATAATTTTATGCGTGGAAAGTCTGAAGAAAGGTTCGGCGTTTATATCAGCGAGTTTCACATACATCCGGTTTGTACATTTTGAAGTACGGCAGTGGGAAAAAGCCGTATTTAGCTATGTTGGAGGGCTTACAATCAGTGTTTTTAACTAGAATGGTGTCTTAACAATGAGGTTCCGCACTTGACCGAAGTATATTTTATTTTCGTACATTGGCACACTAGGCACATGTGGAATAGTTTCGTAGAAACACGAACACGCTGCTACGCGTTTGAAGCGCGTACTGTCGATGTCCTCTTACTTGGTTGGTCAACTTGACTTTTCCGCGTGAAAACCCAGAACATTGAAGGCGATGTTATACCTACGGTGGTTAGTCATTATACACAGTATGAATGTAAGCGACAACACGTCATACAGTGGACACCTCTAAGAGTCGAGCTTGGACATAAGTAAGGTATTTGGCCCAAGATTATGTGTTTTTGTTTCAAGTTAGAAAATAAGTATGTTATGGACGTGTTATTTGGCATAAGTGTAAACCAACATATGTGATTGCAGACTACGTTTACATTCCACGCTCGTGTGAAGTCAGCTCAGGGCATTTGAAAAATTAAAAAACCAGGGAGTGTTGTGAGAAGAAGGTGGGACAAGGTGTGTGGTAGAGCCGGTTCTCTAGAGCAGCCGTTCGCAACGATTTTAGCTCGCTGAGCCCTTTTAATAATATAGGCCTACTTATACGACGGCGCCATTTGGTTATGCATTCCTCACTACCATGTATAACAATTAAGTTGTCAAACCTAAACATAAAATAAACAATTGTGCTTATCTATACAATAAAATGTAATTTTTAAAACTAACACTACATTCGCTTACAGTTGGCACACAGTACTTCCAAAATCTCGTAGTAAGTATAAGTAAGTTGTTGCAATACAAACAGATTTCATACTGCTGGTGAGTTTGCGATGCTCGTGGGAAGTACGCGGGTGACCCTAAGGGCTCTGCGGAGTACATGTTGGGAATCACTGCTCTAGAGGAAGTTGTAGTAAAGTCAGTCTCAGGACAAGAAACAAACACTACATCATCCTAATGAAGGAAACAACGAGCTACAGTCATCCAACGATCAACCCCAAAGATTTGTCGTTTTGTGTTGTGATTTCTACACCGTGTATTTTTTCTTAAGGAATACCAGTCCAAAAAGTCAGTTAAACTACAATCACGGAAAATGAATACTGGTTTAAGAATTACTTTCAAAAGAAACGGTAGCTTACGTAGGAAGCATGTGCACAGTGTTTAATGTACTCGTTGCAATATATGCACTAACGAATTCATGGCAAATATGACACTACAAAGTTCAACGTTTTCTGGATATTTTACCAGCATTTTTCGTTACTTTACTTAGAAATTTGTTGAACGTGAGGTAACCTCCTTCGTCCCGCCTCCACTGACTCCTACCTACCAGAATGTAGAGCCTCAGGACCTAAGTGAGGAGGAGGGGAGGGGAGATACATGATAGTGGGCGTCACCTGTACCACGGGTCAGCTCGAGAAATGCGGTTCTCTGAGTCTCGCTCATATTTCCTGCTGCCCCGCTTGTCGATGTTTTCGGCGGAAATAAAGTACGACCATCACTCGCCCGCCTCCGCACCTGCCAGAAGACCAGGCTCGTAAATCCTCTCCTTCATGATAGCCATCATTTAAAATATTGATCCGACCTGTGCGTTATTTCCTACAGCAGAGTGCAGCACTGGTATGTACTGGTTACAGTAAACCGGGGTTACATTGACCTTTTGGGGTAGCTTTGGTCGACTCAAAATTTGGTTATTTATGTAATTTACTGAAGAATGTTTCAAACATTGGCTATATGGTTCAAATTACGGTTTTTAACATTCTGCTCCTATTCTCAATTTATTAACCAAAAACACTAAAACGAATATTATGACTAGGTCGAAGTAACCCTGCCAAAAAACCAAAAGTAATCGTGGTTAACAGTACATTGTTACTATCTTATCCGTTTACATGTAATTAAATGATTTTAGTGATAAATAATTCCAAGGAAATATACATATTGCGCCAAAGCTCTCATATAATTCTTCATGCCTGGTAAAAATACCAAACACTTGAAACAAAAGTGTAAGAACTTATATTTTTCCACCACACATGGAAAGTGATATGGGCAGCGGGAACAATTTCAACGTGCCTTGAAAGTTAGACTTGGATTGTTTTACTGTTTGAGTTATCGCAGCATGACGGTTGACTAACTATTTAATGATTTAATTTAAATATTTAGAGGCAATTGAATTTTTCCCCATAGGCTCTGGGAACAGGGAATGTTGAACACATAACCACTCTCATTGCGTCACTAGCTTAGAGATTTTAAATGTAAAACAAATGTCAGTAATACAGAATACAGGTAATATGTCTATGTATACTCGTACAATATTTTGACATACTGCATTATAGATATAAACTATTACCGAATAAACTACCAGGAATCCGGAAATTTAACGTCGGACTTATGAATAAAGAAGATGTTAAATATCATTTAACTGCTGCTGACAATGGAACTAACAAAAAAAATAATATTGAGTATGACTTAACATATGCTTATTTAAGATTTATATTGAAATTTGTTTTATAATGAAATAAACGATAATGAGAAATAACTTGAGTGCTACTAACCAAATTTCAATCCTCATTCTCTAATATGATGTGTTCAGTGATAAAACACGAAATTCAGTGTGTATGAATAATTCGAGACTACTTATAGTTACAATTTTTTTTCTTGAAACGTTCTACGAGACTATATGTGAAAATCCATCGTCTGGCTTCAACAACCGCTGCTGTATAATTAAATTTACTAAAGTCTCTGACCTGATCCTACCTATTTGTGCCCAGTATACAATCATGTCACAATTTAATAAATATTCACTGTAAAAACGTCTTCAATGAGAATCGAATGTGTAAATTAGATATTACACTGCTACAAAAAACGAAGAAACAGTTCAGCTGTTCCGCGCTTACAGTACATACACGGCAATATGAGATCTAACATAAATTTAACCTTTTCAGTCATGCATTAGCAAACGTTCTCAAGAGTTGCAAGGGTAGAATATCTCGGTGTCTGCTAAACTAGAGTTGAGTTTTCCTTTCCCAACCAGTAAACAACATGCCGGATTGGCAGTGATGTTCGCATCCACCAATCATAAGCGTAAGATGCAGGGAACTATTGTAATCTAATAATCTCTGCTACAAACCACTGGCTGTCTTAGCCACTTTATGTTGCACTTCTTGCAATAAGTTTCCTCTGTGTGAAACACGTCCACCGTTGTTGATATTAAAGTGGACTGTTTAAACAGTAAATTATAAGGAAACCTGTAGTGCAATAAAGGAAACTTATGTTTTCTTGGATTTCTTTCGAAAGACTTTTAGGTTAGAATAGCGCAGAACTGTGGATATAAAGCTGGCGCACAGACAGTTGCAAGACTAGCGAATCTTGTACATGTAGTAATAGCAGGCTAACATAATATGAAACACCTGGAGGCTGGAGATACTGTTCAGACCAGTTTCCCTAGTGAATCATGCACATAATTAGCTATGCGAACCAGCAGTAGATACGTCGACACTTCATACCACTTTTCTGTGAATACTGGTCATCTCAGCGCTCACAGATACCTGGTATTTCAACACAGAACACCCTGCCATTATACTCACGATTCTCCAATGATAAGTACGTGTTTGCACAACTAGTTTTGTTCCCTTTTTGACCTCTCATCATTTGTTCCCATCGAACAGATTGATCGTCAAGTTCATATATGCTATGTCGTCCCTAAAAAATAGCTTAGAGTCGAACACAGAAATCACATACTTCAGATATAATTAAATATTTTCAGGCTCCATACAATTACATTATCACACTCATAAACTACTGAAATGTGTGTGCCTCACTCACACAGGCCACATTTAGGGTGAGCAACCACAAATGTTTTCAAGATTTTCTTAAATAAAATATTTGCTTGATAAAGAGAGTTGACAAAATTTTCGTTCAACTTATTGATTATAGAATCGATTCAGTTAACCAATCGGAAAGACTAATTGAAATGGCAACTGTTACACTTGTATATAGTCATAAATGATTCAAAATACATTAGCTTATGTAGTTAATTGGCAGCCGCTTGGTAAGGACGCATCAAATATTGCTCACTAGTCCAGGATGAGGTTTCCATCCTAAACCACTCTTCGTTCTATTATCAAGTTTCATATTAGTTTTTCTGGCGATCCGGGCCCTCGGTAACTGGGTTAGGGAAAACGAAACATTAACGAGATTTCCGAATTTTTACACTTCCGTGTATCAACTTACACAACGAAAAATAAGAATAACAGCGAATTAATAATGAATTGAAGTGCTGTGTCAGTACTACTGCATGCCATGTAACAATTCATTAGTTTTACTTAGTATGTAGAAAAGTTATAAGTAAGAATAAAGAAAATGTATGTTACGAATATGGCAATTCTATTTTCAGTCTTCATCATTCATTTTTGAACACCCATAACTAGGGCCCGGTAGTTTTCGCGAAAAGATTTTTGCATCACTTTGTTTCAGTGCCTTACGTGCGCACCTGCATCTCTTCTATGTAGTATGTGATTGGATGCCGTAACACCCAGCGTGTGGAGGTCAAACACGTAAATCACAGACGTGTTGTGTCACAGTTATCCATGTACTGATTGGCACAGTCAAATGAATAATGGCTCTGCACAAAAACACTCTGCCAATAATCATGAAGTTGAGCTGCAGGTGTACACGTAAGACACTGCAACAATGTGGGGCAAAAATCTTTTCGCGAAAACTACCGGGCCCTACCCATAACTATTCATAATTTTCTATATCAAATTAAAACGTGCTGGTGCAGACTCAATATATATTTGTTTGGGAAATGTTGTTAAATTAGATAAAAAAAATGCCTAGTGAAAAGTGTTGTTCTGTAGCTACTGTACGCAATTCACTAATGTCATTTTCACGAAGGTAAGTAACAAAAATAATTGCTTTTAAAAGAAAAATTACGAAAATTTCAATATCTAAAAATTATAACTGTGGTACATTGAGTGTTCTGAAGTTGACATTGCTGTGAGGTGAATTAGTCCTAGGTTATCCTACTTCGAACGTCTTTGGCGAAAACTAAGATTCTCGCTGTCTAACGTGGGAGTTATGTCTAAATTACTGTATGCTCCCAGTGGCCAACACACTTAAAAGCTTAAAACTTCTCACATATAAACGTACACATAATTACTGAAGTATGGAACTAGTATACATTACTTATAAATATGTGAACGACATAATACGAAATTTTTCACAGCATTTAGACGTTTTGTGTAATTTTTTCAGGAAATTATAGTGTGTGAGTTTGCGTGAGTATGTGACATATATGTGTGTGTATATATATATATATATATATATATATATATATATATATATATATATATATATATATATATATATATAGAGAGAGAGAGACGGGGCTGAGGTTCCTCACTATAGATGCGCAGGCTGGGTACAGTTACTCTCAAGAGCTGACTTCCCCTCCCAGATTAAGGGGGACCAGTACCTGCAATCTTCGAATTCTTCCATTTTCGCTGTAAGTTCCATACAATGAAATAAATTAATATTTTCCGGTTGACATGGCACATATATTAATTACCTTCTTAAGGGTTGCCAAATTGCCACAGCTTCACTACCTTTCTTAGTTTTTGACCAGTAACCCTCCGGAGGAAGAAAGTCATTTTTGTCCGCAGATATAGTTTAAAAGTGCGTGATAGATAAATAAACGCTGAAAACCTAAATTGATTTCTACACTTTTTTTCGAAGCCAATATGGATAAAATACTGAATGACAATCCTAGATAATGGTATTTGTCAACTTTATGAGTAAATATTTATCCAACATTACTAATTCGTTACGCGTGATCTCTTGCGCCGCAGTTAAATGCACGAGGTTCCGGCGTCAGAGATTGTGCATCAGATGTTCGCAACACTGGAAACAATTTTGTTTAAAACGTTGGCTAAAACTATTGTCTAGGATTGCTATTGTTTAATTTTCGCAAATTGTCTTCAAGAAACCTACAGTTATAGATTAATGATTTTATTGTTGAATTATGTACTACGTCCTCTTAAGCAATGGCAATTGTATACAATGTAAAGAATTATTCCCTGTGCATTGTCGAAGCATGAAATATTGTAGAAAATTTATAGGCCAAATGAAATGCAGAAGTTCAGTTATTCCAACATGGCAGGTACTGATCCCCATTAACGTCAAGTTCAAGCACATACATGCATATTACACAACAAACTGAAGCAACCTTGGAACAGAGGTACTGAACCCGAAAGCTCCCTCATGACTTCTAGACAGTTACTCCGAAAATTATGAACAGCAGCTTAGTAAGTACATAAATGTAGTCGAAATTAAGTACTGAATAAATAACGTATGGGATGGCTCTCCTAGGGCTAAGGTACAGCCCGGATGCAGACTTGCTACTGGATAGCCGTAGGCGTCTACTTGACCCGGAGGATGATATGGAATGGAAACGCGCCGGAATAAGAAGGGCGGAGGGAAACGGGAGATCTCCGAGAAACCCCGCTGACCAGTGGCATGGTACGGCACGATTCTCACATGGGGAAATCCGCGGACCAACCCCGCTGGGAATCCAGCCCGGATCGCCTTGGCGGGATGCGAGAGCTGTAGCCTTGCACCAATCGCGATCCCCACGATTACGTATAGAGCAAGATTTAAACTCCAAGCTGAGGAAAGTGCTCTAAACTATGATTAATACCCTTGAATCAGTGGAAGCATACCATTGATGTCTTCACTTATTTGTAGAGCCACGATTTTGTCGCGAAAAGATTTTTGCAACATTTAGTTTCAGTGTCTCGCGTACACCTCGGCAGCTCTGCTTCACGGCTATTGGCAGCATGTCTTTCCTCAGACACGTCCTTCATTTGACTGCACCAATAACAATGAGGCTATTGTGACGTAATACGTCTGTGATTTGTCAGTAGAACCTCAAGAAAAGTGATAGTTAAAACTACCAATCACTGGCCACGAAGCAGAGCTGCAGATGTCAACATAAGACATTGAAATCAAATGGTGCAAAAATATTTTCGTCATAAAATCATAGCTATACATTTTTGATATCCGTTTCTACTGAAATATCAGTCACAAATAATAGGATTTGCATTCTAGAAAACCCATTGTTCCATTACCTGTTCTGTAATCCTGATTTTAGTTTTCCATAGTTTTACGAAAACACTTCAGACGAATATTGAATTCCGTCCCTGTCTTCACATCGAACGATTGGTTCTTTTACAAAAACCTAATAGTAAACGTGACCTTTATCCTCAATATCTATCGTTTCTGTCGACTCATACAGTATATTACACAGCTTGGAGACACAGGTCTCGAATTCATTTAACATTCGACATCACGTGATTAACTGAGATTTCAGGGATTAGACCTAGATTTTTACTGGTGAATCAGTGATTTCAATGTGTAATGTAGTGCGCACCTGATCGTATTAGTACCTATTATTTACTGTGTCAAAATACATTCTTTCGTTCATAATTTATAGAGATTAAAAAAGCGGCGTATTTTTGGGGAGCTTGTAACCTAAGGAATTTGGAGATCGATGGTTACATTCGCACAGGCACATGGCATGACTTTGACACGACTTTAAAATTTAAAGGGCTAATTTCTCACATAAATTTAAAATGAAACTTATGAACATTAATTAGAAAATTTTACCTGAAGTAACAAGCGTCAGTTTATATATATATATACATATATATATATATATATATATATATATATATATATATATGTGTGTGTGTGTGTGTATACGTATATATATATATATATATATATATATATATATATGTGTGTGTATATATTTTTTTATATATATATATATATATATATATATATATATATATATATATATATATATATATGTGTGTGTGTGTGTGTATACGTATATATATATATATATATATGTATATATATATATGTGTGTGTGTACATATTTATTTATGCATACATATTTATTTATATATATATATATACACATATATAAGGTATCACTACTATGTTCATTCATCGTTCTTAATTTAAGATCTTATAGGTAAACTATCATAGAATCATCGTGGCTACAGTGCACCACACAGTAGTTAAATTGTTCAGTTATGTCAACAACATGAGCTAGCAGACACAGTCTAAATATGGCCAAACTGCACTGTTCAAAACCATGCTAGCATGGACGTCCTATTACGTACGAATTAAAAATTAATAAAACCACCGACAGAATATCCCCGACGGAGTGATTTATGATTCAGAGAAACTGATTAGAAGAGTAAATGGAACGGTAACTGATAACTCGAATACTGCCACAAATGGTCTCAAGAATTAACACTTCTTAATTAAATTCACTTTAATTCGAATCATCGCCATTCAGTTCTGGAGAAAAGTACCATATAAGGTCTGAAATCCGAAACACCAACATAAATTCTGCAGACCAGTACTATATAAGGTCAGAAAAAAAGAACGCAACGTGATTTCGATTACGATTTGAAGAAACTTCAGTTCCAATCGAAATATTAAATGCAAAAGGAAAAATCTTGTTAAACAGCATTTACTCTGCCACGATTGCTATCTAAATTATTCGGTTGAGAATCATCACAGACCGATATGAGTCAGAGCCACGGATGAATGAATAGACGGATAATATAAATACGCCACCATTCCCAGCCACTCCGTTCCTGAATATCCAGAAAATACTCTTGATTACCAACTAGTTGAACTAGATATATAACGACAAATATTACAGCTGATATTAAAGATGTAATTGTAATTGAAACCACTTCGTGTTTCCCGCCTCCTGGCAGGGTCACAGTGTGTATACGATACAAGACCGAGGTGAAAGTTGGACCGGCTGCTCGACAAGTGAGACATGCCTGTCGTCCGTCGCCCGAGAAATGGGTGAGGTGAGGTGGGTTAGGAGCAGCAATGAACAAGAGAAAGGCAGGGAAAACGGGAGAAAACCCTTCGGCCAACAGCAACGTCCGCCACGTTTCCCACGTGCGAAAAATCCGGGCCCAGACCCACCGGAGAACGAGACCGGATCGTCTATGTTGAAGGCGAGAGGTCTGACTGACCCTCTCGACCACCGTAACCCCAAAGCTTAAATTACTGATTTTCAATAAAGAATAATTCAACATATAGTTGCAGGAAACTTAAAAACGTAATTCTCAGTATAATGATTCTTCATTTAAATGTGAGTGTGTTCAATCAAACAGTAATAAAAAAATTTCCAAGTTTAAATTATAGCATTCTGTCTATTTATTAAAATTATTATTATTATTATTATCTGCTCATAATTTATTACTGTCGTAATTTAAATAATTTTTTTTGGATACTAATTGCTACTTTAAACTTGCCTTTCAATAAATTGACTGTTATTGTAAATAACAAAAATATGATTAAACATATATTTTTGCCCAATATTTTATTAATTTTTCTCTGTCGAAGCCTGGTAAGTTTAAAGAGTTGAAGGTTGTACGCATGACAAATAATCGAGGTTCTATTGATTACTTTTAAATACCTACTTTTATACAACAAAACCATAACTCGTTTAAATTTTTTATTAAAAATCGTCCACCAAATAATAATATTACATTTAAATTTATTGTTCAACAACTTCTACAAACGTAACATATTTTCGTAGACGCCAGTAAATTTTTTTCGTAACTATTTGTGAAAGCCTTAAAAGTCTATTCAAAGCACATGAATTAATTTTCAGAAACTATACTTGTTACTTTTGCGACATAGTTATTAAAGAATGGTCTATTTGATATTTGCAATTTTGCTCTTGAGATGTTAAGTAACGTGCGATAGCATCGTTGTATTTGTTCAATCGATTTTAAATAACGAAGATTGCGTAAAGAGAAATAATCTTTTACATAGTCATGATATGATTTCTTCCAATCGTTTCATTTAAGGCGTTATATATAATCCGAAAATTACACAACACACAATAATGAAAACCTCTTTACTCAACCAGCATTTAACTACTTAGTAAAGGTATTCGTTAGTAAATATATATACATTACAATTAACTAGCGTACGTCATGGTTTACTTAAAATGTTGTACATTTTAGGAAATATTTTAAGCCTGAAATGCGTCTGCTTTAGTTTGACGTAGTAACGAGAAAAACCTCGTAAATTTTTATATCGGTATAATTACGTAAAATGGCATAAAAACTACCATTAAAATATTATAAATCGCGCACAAGAGAATTTAGAGTCAAGAAAAGCTGCATTATCTTGTAAAATAAACCATTTTACATTAAAAACTGGGGAAAAATTGAAAATTTAGTCCTAATTGGCTATACTCATTAAATAGGGTTTTATCTCCGAGCTAAGAGAAAGAAAGTGGTATTTATAGCTAGAATTAATTTTTTTCTGATAAATTAAGTAGACTCTAAATAACGGCCAATTAAAAAAAAATTCTTCATAAGAATGCGACAAGATTTTTTAACGAGTTTTGATGCCATGATACAGAGAAACAAAGAATGCAGTAATTATTCACCGCTACGTTTGCAAAAAAAAAATATGTTGGAGTACTTCGTCCGCGGATAAATTAATAACGGATAATACGTTCTATCCTGCCGGCAAACCTCGATTAAGCTATGTTCTCCACAAACCCTCCGGCGACCGTAGTGGCTGGCAAATTGCAGTGCGATGAGCGTGATTCGTTTTAATGTGATCCCTGGGGGTTTTCTTTCGCATCAGATAGGCCGATGTGTTAAAACCTAATTATGTTTAAATACACCGCAGGGGAGATGAGCCATCGAGTAGGTCAAGGACGCTATTCTGTTTCACAATTAATGTTTATCCTTTACTTTGTATCGCCTGTGAATGTTTAAAGATTGTTATGTTCTGATGCAGGGGATGGCCATGCCTATGGCAACGTATGGGAGCTAAGAGAAGCTGAATTTTTGGGTGTTCCATTATGGCAACCTCCTGTTCCTTAACTAATCGCAATAAGAAATAGTTAGTAATGAAACCCCCCGACCAAGCAATTTTACTAATTTGCACTACTCTAAGGTGTTTTTAATTGTTTAGAGGCGCATCGATACAAGTGTACATAACCTCAAAACGCCTCAGCGCCATGATGGAATACCCAAAAATCCGGCTTCAACTACGTCACAACAAGCCATCTCCTGACTATTCTTACCTCCATGTTCTGATAAGCACTACACTGTATGATGCTCCTGTGACGACGGACTTCATAGCACAAGTGGCTGAGCGGCAAAATTTAATATGAAAACTCCTGCGGAGCTCGATGTCATTTCATTTCTAAGCAATTGCTTCAGACCATGAGAAATAATCTTGTTCATTGCTGATATAAAGAGCAAGCGAAATTCGTTTTTGCAATAAAAAGATTATCTTCAACACGAACTGTTATGTTTAAAAATGAATAAATACGAATTTTAAGTAAAATTATGCCCTGCATAGGAAAAAACCGACTTTTTGTTGGCCACAGAATCTTTTGCCAATACGGGCCTCACAAAAATGTTTTGTACGGGTTACAAAACTTTTTTTTTTGTTGTTACTGCAAAACTTTTCTGGGGCAGCAAAATGATTTTGAGGTCACCACATCAAGACTTTGTAAGGTCTATAACTATAAAATATTTTGTGTGGTGTCAAAACTTTTTTTCCAGTGTGTAAAAGAACAGGCCTTTGCATACAAAAACTCTCTTATATTTTAATATAGTGAATTTGTTTCCAAACACATTACCTTCGTGTATGAATTCAGAGGTAAACTTGCCTACGATCTGAAGTGCACTGTAGATACGTTTCTTTCACTGTAGGTACATTCCTATTTAATTCTGATCGGCAACTTTAATTCATACGTTCCTTTGTGCTAGCGTGTATGTTATGTTTGTGGGTCAAATGATTTGATTCGTCTTTGTTTTACCGACTCATTTTGAGTTGGTATGCTAAACACTGGAACGTTGCATGAAATAATGTTTTAATAAGTGTTTACCTTTTAATTTTATGTGAAACGTTTTACATTATATTATTCATTTTGGGGCATTTTGTTTTATATATGTGAACTGTTATCTGAGTTACGCATTTTATCTCATCCAACTGATAACACCACAGTCATGAAAAATAACACATTTCCAGTTGAACAGCATCCAGTTCTTTGTCGAAATAAACACCTAAACTACATTCCCGTACTAATATACGATATTGTGGTAGTACTCTTTAAGTACACGTGCTAGTTATGACCAGTAAAAATACAGATTTTGCTATAACCTGTTACAATTATTCACAACCTGCACCAACACTAACAAATACAACAAACAAATGAGACCTTTAGGAGTCATTTCGAGTCTTGATTATAGGAATGTATGTGTTGGACAAGTAAATGTCATGTTTCACTCAGTTTACCATAAAGTAAAACTTATGAAAATTTTTAATATTTAATTACACCATCATTACATACTATTATTAAATTCCTGTTTAATCCACTAGCAATCCAAATACGGATAACGTAAAGAAGTTATTTTTCTGTTGTCTATTTTGTCATGCTGTGTAGTTTGCTTGTGATTTTAAATTTTATAAGAAGTACATATTTGTAATTCTCAGCTGACAAATATTTAATTGATCGTTGTCACTCAATTTCAAATAAAAGTACAAGAAGTTGAACATTTTTCAAAATACCGATCAGTAAATTTTATTAACGCTTGAGTTATTATTATAAAATGTTGAAATTTGGAATTTTTTTATCAGACTTGGTAACAGAGATTTTGTTAGTAATAAAATCGGCTGCCTTTGTTCATACAAATACAATTCACATCAAAAGATTACTATTCGGGATTTCATTTCTAAGTTCAGACTGTAAGATATATAGTTCAAAACATTTAATTTGAATTTAATAAATTCTTAAATGCACGGTGCAGAAGTTCACTACACGGAGTTTATACTTTAAACTAATCAGTGTATGACACATTTTTATAAATAAGCCAAACTGTGTATGTATTTTAAAAATGAATCAATGTGGGTCATTACGTATGTTTAAAATTGAATTACGTAGATGTTATTGTAGCTGCTTTGCAAAGTTACTCGTACAAAAATGTAGTAATTCCAAACATCTTTTTTCTTAAAATTTTACACATTTTTGCTGTGTGATTTATTTTTGTAACGTGATTTTTGTCCACGTTTGTTTTTTTAAATGAAATTAATTCAGTGTTTCAGAGTATATTAAGTTATTTATACTATATTTAACACCATACATGCCGATTATAAAACTCCCTAATTTGCACGTAAACAAGTATATGCGGACCAGTTATGCTAGTTTAGCCATTTCAGGCAATTCAATGTCCGTGCGAAGAAACTTGCGCAACTGCTCCTTGATAGAATTCCTTTTCGGGAAGTGGTTGGTAATTTAAACCATATATCTCGACGTTTCCTATTCTGTATCGTTAATTGACACTGAATGTATGGTAAGCTTTTAGTTAGAGAACATTTGCTAAAATTGATGAGAAAAGGTCACAGTGTACGACCCACATAATTTTTATAGTTTATGCACCAAAGTAAAATATATCAAGTAGTGAGATCCGTTAATGCAGTCTTCAGCTGTTCCTCTTTAACTTGAGACGTTCCCTCTCTCAAGCGTTTAGTTGACAAGGTTCAAAATACCGACTTTGATTTTGTACTTATGAGACGTCACAAGATCAATTAAACGGATTTTCAAAGAGTACGCTGATAGTGGCGAAAACGGTGTTGGACTGTATGTATATAGTAATGATTCCGGAATCAAATTTGTATTTATATGTATAGGATCTGTCAATTTAGGGTTCTAGTTGTTTAAATAATTATATTGCTTTGGTATGAGTGTGCATTGATTTTTTGTTAACTGCGGGTGTGTAGTTGTTTATCTGCATGTCTGATGTTCTTTGTAAGTTGTGGTTGACGCGAGAGCCGCTAGGGGCGTGCAATCTGTGCCTGAGCCCTGAGCGTTGGGACTGGGAGGCATGTCAGTCGTGGATGGAACCTCGCTCTATTCAGATCGTCAGGGGCTGGGGTATGACAGGTCGGGACCAAGGTCTAAAGTCGAGAGCAATTGAACTGGGCGTTACTATAGCCATAGTGTGTGGGGATATTATGCCTGAGTTAAGACAAGGTTGGCGTATTGTATTGCAACGTGTTACTCGATAACTATATGGGTCCGAGCGGTCAGATCACTCGGCTCCCACCAAGGCGATCCGGGTTCGATCCCCGGCGGGCTCAGCCCACATTATTGGCATGTGGGAAATGTAACGGACATTACCGTTGATCGACGGGTTTTCTCGGGGATGTTCCGTTTCCCCCGCCTTTCTAATCCCGTCCTTTCTCCATTGTAGGGCTTCACTTCATGACATCTATCAGGATATGCAGACGCCTACGGACGTCCGATCAAAAATCTGCACTCGGGGTACGATACCGCGTATCATCATACTCGGGTACCATCTCCATACGAAATGTATTAATTATTCTAAGTAATTTCGCGGCTCGACAGATTTGGGTAAAGAGCCCGGTGATGTTAACAGTACTTGACGACCTATTTAGTTATGAGTCTCACCCCTTGAAGGTCTGTCGTTCCTAGAAGTGTAATACGAGGGTCATTGAACGCCGAGTAGGTTTCATGGATCTTACGTAAGTTGGCTCAAGATGTCGCTCCGTCTAGAACAGAATTGTCATAGAGGTATTGTAAACCTTGAGTGGTAATTTTGCCCTACCCAAAATTTTGATCTTTATGTAGTTTTGCAAAGAAAGTTTTAAAGGTTAACTATACGTTCAAAAGAAATTATTTCAAATATTAGGTCCAATTATCTACTTATTCACCACAAGACCCCAAAACTAAAATTTTCTGTGGTCAAAGTAACCCCGAAAATGGACAAAGTAACCCTGGTTTACGGTACCTAAAGGAGACGACTGTCCTGAGGACAGTGTCAGCAAGTACATAACGACGTGGACAACGGACGCCACTGAGGTGTAAGTTCGCGACCCGGAGGCGGCGTGTGTTGGATGGCCGGGCACAGGACGTCCTGCGACGGGATGGCAGGCATTGTGTTGGATACATTTGAATGCCGGTTGTCGGGCACATTTAACTGAAATATAAAACGGTTGGGAAACTTAGGCACAGAGTGGGTTTCCCTATGTCGGCTGTCTTTAAAATTGGTTTCGTTATTAACTGATGTGCATGAAGTACGAAAAGTAATAACTTCGTAGCCGCTCGGCCGAGTTACTTTATGAGTGAATAAAACATGTAGTAGGTAAAGTGCGCCTGTTATTTTACGGTCATAAATCACAAGCGAGCAGTTCAATATGTTCCTAAATCGTAGAATTACCGTAAATCTGTGCCTCGTGGGAAAGTGTGTATTAAGGTCGGGGTAAGTTTATTAGGGTAACTACTGTAAAACTTGTGAAGTAGCAAGGAGCCACAAATTTGAGATGGCCTGCCCGACGGGACGTAGAGAGAAAGAGAGAGAGAGAGAGAGAAAGAGACGCTTCAAACTATAGTTGTGTGCTGATAAGAACTCTGGTAGTTAACCTCTGCCCTAGTACAGCAAATGAATCATCCTCGATGCAACAAACAAGCGTATTTGGAGTGTCTTTGCAATACTTATTCAAAATCAGGGGATAGCCAGGGAGGAGGACTTGTGGGTTCTCAGCCCTAACCCCCCCCCCTCCCTCCCACTAGCAATAAAAAAAACTGAATAAAAATCATATTAAAATACTAAAAATATTTTGACAAGTACAATTATAGTCTATGTGTCGTTACGAAAAACTGCTAAACTAGCACTATTTTGCACCTTGAAATCCGAATTTTCCTGTGGGGGGGGGGGGGGAGAACCCCCGGACCCCGAGTTGTAAAGAAGTGATTCATTATAATGTACTCAGGTTAAGTCCCCCCTCTTACATAAATTCTGGCTACGGCAATGTACCATCGTTGTGCTAGAAGACTTCCCTAAGCACAGTGTGAAAGTGTAAACATTGGCTATCTGTAAAGGTCCAGGAAGAAAAGGTTTGCGAACGCCGAGCTGAAGACCCTAGAGTGAATGTTGCATTTCATTTGTAATAAACGGTCTTAAAACGCCCTTTATATTCTTTATCCGGGATACATTCTGGACTAGTCGGGGTAAAGTAAGATATCACTCACGCCTGACATCCGGCAAGCACCTGCAAACACTGCTCCTGATGTTGCACTACACGTGGCGACATGTCTTCTTGAGATGATATTTCTGCTGACCTTGGAAGCTTCCCAGACAATGATTCAGTGTGTAAGTTCTGACATAGCAAGGACACGTGATGGATGCTTATGAACAGCTTGTAGTAGAAGAAGCTGAGGAGTCCCGGGCTCTTGCTGCTGCCATTGTTCGTCACAACGAGCCATCCACTTGGCAGCGAACAAGAGGGCGCATGTTTCATCGTGCAATTACAGCGGAGGCTAGACTCTGGAAGACCCAGAGCGGCAGCAGCGGTGGCTGAACAGGACTCAAGCTCGGGTGAGTGATGTGAAGGCGAGTGGATGGACGTCGTTACGTACTGACGACGTCCACGGCCTGACACAATGGACCATCAGTCAGACCGACCAGGAACGTCTCTATAGTTTCCCCCTAGACAACATGAACATGGCGCACATGATCGGCTAGTCCATTGTTCCCTCGCCGGCTACATACCTCTCCCTTATAACACACGAGTCGACTCTCGGCCACCCACACTTTGCCTCAGCCTCCAGTCTTCCAACTCAGCAGAAGAAACGATGTATTGTTAGGGCCCGATAGTTTTAGCGGAAAGGTTTTTGCCCCACTTTCTTTCAGTGTCACGCCTGCAGCTCAACTTCATGATTATCGGCAGAGTGTTTTTGTGCAGAGTATTTATTCATTTGACTGTGTCAATCAGTACATGGATAACTGTGACACAACACATCTGTGATTTGCGGGTTGTATGTTAAGGCATCCAATCACCGACCACAAAGCTGAGATGCAGATGTGCACGTAAGACACTGAAACAAAGTGGTGCAAAAATCATTTCGCGAAAACTACTTGGCCCTATACTGCAACCGACTGAGTATTCAGTATAATTACACATGGACTATTCTGCCGTCTATGACATGCTTGCTTTGATTTTTAATTATTACCAACAACGCAGAAAGTGAGTTGGTATCCAGTACCGTGGACAATGTGAATTCTATCGAGATCAACACTGATTTAAGTTAAGGGCGTCGACTACCATGTACGCTAGAGGCTCAGAAGCGACGGAGCTATAAGGGAGACCTTCAAGAGCGCATTTAAAGCCGTATCGCCACAACGACCCAAGCCCTCCAGTAGAGTGGAAGATTCCAACCTATCCACTTTTAATATGGGAATTTTTAAGATTCTACTTTACACCTGATATACCTATTCTTTATTTTAAAGACGTAATATTTGTTTTAGAGCATAAATCCAAATGTTAGTTTGAAGAACCAATTTAATGTACGTGTTATTCAACATGTTCGTACTAAATTTGTTTTATGTTTTAAAAGCAATTTGGAAACAGTGATAGAAAAACATGGATACTATTTTTTTCTATCACTGTTTACAAATTTCGTTTATTAAGTAATGCAAATCTAGGGCAGAAATGTTAAGGAACACATACATTAAAATGGTTCTTCGAATAAACTTTTTTTATTTATACTAGATAACAAATATTATGGCTTTAAAACAAAGAATTAGTACATCAGAAGTATGTTTGAATCTTTTAAGCACTGATAATATAATGTTATTGGTGTAAAGTCAGCAGTAAAGTTCAGTGTACGTTCCTGTCAGTGTTTCACGTACATCCGGTTAGTGAATTTAAAAGTACGGCAGTCTGAAAATACCGTTTTTAGCCATGTTGGACGGCTTCGAAGCAGTGTTTTTAATGATCGGCGTGTATAAATGACGACATTCCGTACTTATCCGAAGTGTGTTTCCTTTTGTACATAGACATAATGCGCACTTGGGGTAGTTACGTAAAAAAACATATTTGCGTACACACTGCAACGCATCTGAAGCGCGTGGCGGACGACGACCTTAATCTGCTTGAGGCGGGTGTACTGCGGCTGGTCAGAGGAGGGAACTAGCTGGACGGGAGGTGAGATCAGCGAGGTGTCGCACTAGAGCGGGTAGAAGGTTGGGCCGATGATGGATTGAGACCTATCTGGCTGTCATGATTCAGGATTGACGAGCACACAGAGTGGCTGGGGACCCATCACGAGGCGGCCTGTTGCCTGTAGCTCTTCTGTTCCAAGGCCTCTAGACGTGCTGCTGCTGGCGAAGGTGCTATGTTCAACTCTCCTCCTCGCAGACACCGGCCAGTGTCATCACATACACACTAGCAGGTCGAATCCAGGCTCACACGTATCTACCTGTAGGCACTCTGTGAGATTTGCTTCATCAACGTTTTCAAAACCACTTAAATGTTAAATTAAAGAGTAGCACTTCCATTGCAAATTTTTTTTCTTCACTGAATCCCGTAGACTTGTCTTCATTTGAGAAACCAATAAAACTTCCGTCTTCGACATCTGTTAAGATTTTCCAGGAACGAACCAGCGTCACAGGTTTCTCTTCCAACCATCTGAAGAAACTTCACGTATGGCATCTACTTCTGTTAACTTCTTCCAAAACGAAGCAATGTTGTCTTCTTCCGCGGCTAGAGTCCGAAGTAAGCCAGCACGATACCCATTTTTTCTTTGCCTTGATCACACCTTGATCCGTTGGTTGGATCAAACGCTGTAGAAAATGTTAGTAATGTTACTCATCATACGTACGGTAATATTCCACAACCTTGAGAGGGAAATCTGATTTCCGAATATGTGTGGAAATTTCCGCAAGGTAGTGTATTGGCCACACAAACCACTCGGAAGTTTCGCTCGCGCGTTATGTCAAATTGTCCCAGAGGGCTTGCGCAAAAACGTGATGAAAAATTACATTACCAGTTGAATAACTTTCCTTGACACGTGTTGAGTAATTTTCCGCCACTTGTAGAAGTAATTATTACATGTAGAGTAAATTTACCTCAAGTATTTTTACAGTGAAGAAGTAACGTTAGGTGGCAGAAAAACTTCACAGATCAGACCATCGTCAGAGACGAGAACAGATTCATTTGAAAGTGATGGAACATTATTCAGTAATAAAACTGCTCGACGTGGAAGATATTTATCTTTCAGGAAATGCCTAACTTCAGGAGGAGCAAATTGATTTTTGAACCAATTTTTAAAAATGTCTCTAGGCACCCAAGCACCTTTCTGGTTGTAGTAATGAACTGGAAGATTTGTGACGTCAGTAACCTTAAACGACATTGTTACTTACATAGAATAAGTAGGAGCGAGATATGCATGTCTACGATGCCTCATATCTCGACCACAGAATAAACAAGCAGTAACAATAGCGACAAGGTGAGTTTTTTCATTGTTGTTATCGTACCAGTTCTCGGGACGTACAGAAAAGTAAACAGTGCCACGTGTATTTGAGTCATTGGTTTGTATAACAACTTGTAGTGCCTGAGACACTGTATTTAGTTTGTATATTAATTACACATTTAGAAATGGTAAACATGACGATTCGAGGCTTAACAACAGATAACAACTAACTCGTTTGAAGCCACATAATGGAATTTTTTTTATTGTTGTTATTGTACCAGCTCTCGGAGCGTACAGAAAAGTCAACAAAGCCATATGGAAATTGAAAAATCAGTTTAATCAACTGCTTATACTTAAAATAAGGCTGTAATTTTATTGTTGGTAAATGTGACATTACTTACGTGTGAGTTTCCTCACATATTATAAAATGGGGCCTAATAAATTCCAGGGTAACCAAACTTCTGCGAACTTCGACACCTTGACAATCCAAAGAGGAAACGAGTACGATAAAAATCACGTCTTGTAGCTTCTCTTCCTACTTATTTATTCTGTGCCTCGACAGAGTGAGACAGAAAGAACCAACCCGGTACAACAATAGTAGACTACGGTACGCACAGAAGATTCCAATCAATCAGGATTCTGCCATCGAATGATATAAGGATTCGGATCAGAGAGGTAGGTGGATACACCATTTGCTTGGATTTGCTATCAACTGCCAATTTGTCACAGTCTTGCTGCTATAATTAATTGTACTGTTTTTATCCTGCAACACAAAGAAAAGAAAGAGAGACTTCTTGCTGGATGAGATGGAAATATTTCTACTTCTAAAACGAACTTTAAAAAAATCTTAGATTTGGAGGGTGAGATCTGAATTGCTCACACTGCTATGTTCCCTCCCCCTTCTCTCCTTTATCTGACCCTTCCTCCCTCCGCAGACGTGGTCGCAATTAAAATATTACCGGTCGTCACGAACAGAGCCGTGATTATACACATTACGATAACGAGCGGTAATTTTTAACTACTGTCATTCCGTCGCCACCGGCACGTTGTTTGCTCTGCTTGTGTGTGCTGTTCATAATAGCGGCATTTAATGAGTCGCCCGCGGCCGGCTGTTTCGTCAAGTGTTTCGCGCGACGAGCTTTCGCAAATTGCGGAATACATTTACCTACCAAGTTATTTCGACACGGATTCTAGTTTTTTACACGCCACACAGGCAACAGCAAAAATAAACTACAACACTTCCAAAGAATTAAAAAAGTAAATAAAATTGATAAAAAGAAAAATAAATCAGTAAAATGGCCAAGTTTCGGAGGCCCTCGGCTAACCTACAAAAAAAAAAATAATTGCATAAATTTCACAATCACCTGCAGGTGAGTAGGCTACGACGTGTGGCCTTATTTGATTTAAGGCTCTACTTCAGCCGCCATGTTGGATTATTTATTTTTCGAATTTATGATATTCTGCGATAAAAAGTGGAAATTGTATCTGTACCACAAATTCCATTTATCTCTCGCTACGGTACAAGAACGATAATTGGATTTTTCAACGTACATTTAGGCTGCAATCAGTGAAACAAATTAAGAATTTAAAAAAATCTGGACTGACTGTGGCTTAAATACAGGTTAAATGTTCTACTGTTATGCTTAAATCTTAGCGCAAGGTAAATATAATTTGCAGTGCAAACTCAAATTTTACGTTTTTTCTTCTCAGAATTTCTTAAAAGCGGAAATAATATTAATCAATATGGCGACTGAAACCGAGACTTAAGTATGTTGTTCACGGTGAAAATGTGAACGAAAAACTGGAACATTGGTGAAAAGAAGTTCATGTAATTGCACTTGGTTTTCGCGCATGAAGATACTCGCCAGAATGATCTACGTATGACTAGAGATGATGGTTTATCGCGGGAAAACTTGACTATTAGCTAGGTTTCAACGTACGTTCAGCTTATAAAAATATTACTGGCTTTTCCTTGTACGTGAAGCTACTGCCCTATTTGACTAAGCCAATAAGAATACCGCTATTTTAATATTTGGTGCACGTTATTGGTCTATAGACAGCTACGTTGTGTCAGTGTTTTCAAGGCTATGTTGGCACAAAACATTTTCGCGATATACCATCATCTCTACGTATGACTAATTTCTAGGGATCTAAAAAATTCGCATTTTCTTCTGGACACAAGCGAGAACTCAAACAAATATATTTTCGTGTTACTTACTCAATTGGATTTTTCTTTATTTGACTCCTGGAGAGCTTTGAACCAATAATAAAGAAGCAAGTAAATTGAGACCAAATCGTGTTGTTTCACAGTGTCAGCGAGCAGCTAAAGAAAAGTTGCGGTATGCTTGAATACTAGGGACCCTGGTTCTTCGCGAAAAGAATTTTGACTCAGTTTCAGTGCCTTACGTGCACAACTGCAGGTCTGCTTCGTGGTCAGTGATTGGATATTTTAACTGTCACGAGCCTTGGATTCTACCGGCGAATCACAGCCGTGAGGTGTTGCAGATACTTTATTGTAATTGGCTCAGACAAATGATATACGGCTATTCGTATAGACACGCTGCCAATAATCATGAAGCAGAATTGCAGTTGTGCACGTAAGGCACTGAAACAATGTGGGGCAGAATTCTTTTCGCGAAAAACAAGGGTCCGCATTGAATACACAGATATTCTTAGAGGCTAGCCTACATGTCAGTGAACCCGATAATTTTTTCGCTCTCTACTAATTTCAAACACTCATTTTTACGGTAATCGTGTAACCTACCTGACGACGAAATGAAAATCAAACCGAGGGGTCGTAGCCACAATAAACAAAAGATAAATAAATAAAATTGTATCCTTAACACTATATACCGAACCACAGATGGTTATTGTTTTCAGTAATTTTGAAACTAAAAAATCATAAAAGCATGTAGTTGCTTCAAAAACCTAATGGAAAAGAGAAATTTGCTACGACCTTTGTGGTGAGCTCCCTCGTGTGATTGAAACCACGAAGTTCCAGGGGTCACCACTGAGAGAGTCAGTCACGCAAGTGATGTACTATACCACTGCACGCCGCTTCAGTGTCTTGCGGTAGAGGCGATACTGCTCCAGATAAGCCGCTCAACATCGCCCTTGGCGCCCTGTCTCACACAAACACGGACAGTAGGCGGACACCTGAGCAGCGAGATTCTTAGCGCTAGTGAGGGGTGATATGAAGTGACTCCGGAGGAGCTCCGGAAGAAAGGGGAGGGAAAAAGGGGATATCTCAGACAAAACTCGCTCATTAACGGTATCGTCCGGTACGATTCCCACTTGCGAGGATTTGGGCCGATCTTGCCGGGACTCGAACCATATTCGCCTTGATGTGATAATTGAATGATTTTGCTATGTGGGTGTATGACAAACTGAAGTGTTTTGTTGGACATATGTCATTCGTAAACCACAATAACAAACATGAAAAAAGCGTACAATGATGAAACAAGGTGTATGAAATGACGACAATGACGAGGACAACGCAAATGAACACAGCGACAGAAATGGTTGAAAACAAGACCACACAACAAATACTACACAGATGAGAACATACGCGACGTCTCTGGAACTAGTATCTGTTCTTCGTCTTCAGCCACATGTACAGACTGAGGAACTTCAGCAGACTGATTGTGACATCTGGAAAATAGAACATCTTTAGGGCTCGGTAGTTTTGGCGAAAAGATTTTTGCCCCACTTTGTTTCAGTGTCTTACGTGCAGCTCAAATTCATGATTATTGGCAGAGTGTTCTTGTGCAGAGCCTTTATTCATTTGACTGTGCCAATCAGTACACGGATACTTGCCACACATCACGTCGGTGATTCGCTCGTTTAACTTCCACACGCTGGGTGTTATGGCATCCAATCACTGACCACAAAGCAGAGTTGCAGGTGCGCACGTAAGGCACTGAAACAAAGTGCTGCAAAAATATGTTAGCGAAAACTACCGGGCCCTAAGCATCTTGTATGGGAATGGTGCCTACTTGTAGCTCGGCCAATGACAGTACAGCTGTTTTCTGATTGGTAGCTCAGCTTGTAATGGGTTTATATGCTGTTATTGTGGATTGTTCCTTACTGTTAGAGATTGTTTCAATAGACCGTTGAAAACGCTGTAGTTTCTTACTACATGTATTATTGGGTGATATACGTCAGACACCGCGTAGCTAACTGCAGACCAATAATAGGCATCAAATATTACAATAGCGGGATTCTTATTGGCTCAGTCAAATAGGGTAACAACTCCAAGTACAAGCGAGAGCCAGTAATCTTTTGATAAGCTGAACGCTAGAGCCACGATTTTATGGCGAAAAGATTTTTGCAACATTTGGTTTCAACGCGCCATGTGCACATCTGCAGCTCTGCTACATTGTTTGTGATTGGATGATTTTACCCTCACTTGCCTTGGCAAATTACAGACGTACGGATTCACAACAATCTTATTCTGATTGGTCTAGTCAAATGAGAAACGTGTCTGAGCAACTACACGCTGCCAATAACCTTGAAGCAGAGTTGCCTTTGTGCACAAGAGACCCTAAAACAAAGTGGGGCAAAAATCTTTTCGCGACAAAATCATGGCCCTACTGAACGTACATTGAAGCCCAGCGAAAAGGCAAGTTTTCCTGCTATAAACCACCATCTCTAGTTATTGTTTCACAAAGTTCTGTTGGTTATATTTATTGTATCTGTTTCAAAACCATTTAAGTTTTTAATGAGGTCCGCCTTGGTTTGAGACGTCCTCAGTAATAAGTTTTTTGTGTAAGGAGTAACTGATATGTACAGGAGTTGGAAGTCTAAGTTGTTAAATGATCTCGCGATATTCGCAGCCTGCCAACCGTGCACAGCCCGGGGCGAAGACGTGGCGCATACAACGGACGGCGGGTGTGCTAACCCCTCCCTCACCGCACGCCACTGGATGTGCCTAGGCCCGGGTCGTGACTGGAAACCATGTCAGAGCTCGCCCACTGAGAAACACGCGGTTTTTTAATTGTACAGTCGCCTTGAGACGTAACCGCTGTACCTGCATCTAGGTCGCGCGCACGTAATTATCGCGCCAACCACCTCGTATTTTCCTCACCAGAATTATTCCCTGGCGTCGCTCACTGTCCGAGTATTACCAATCATTTTCCCACCGACATTATCGTCTACTATATCACATTTCTGTTCAGCTTTGATTACTTCTCACACTTCGCCTTATCGTTCAATCTGTAAACTTTAGACGTTAACTTACCCGTCGTTAACTATACGCATACTTCTGCTTTCTTAAAATTTGCGCTAGTTTTATCCATACCAATGTTAGACTTCACACGTTTCGTGTTTAAATTAATGCTGGCATTTAAGAGTGCGTGGTAGATAAATAAACCCTGAAAACGTCAATTAAATTCTACACATTTTTCGAAGCCAATATGGATAAAATATAAAACGCCAATCCTAGATAAACTTAATGGTATTTGCCAACTTTATGAGTAAATATTTATCTAGAATTACTCATTCGATACGCGTGATCTCTTGCGCCGCAGTCAAATGTACGAGGTTCCGGCGTCAGAGATTGTGCCTCAGAAGTTCGTAACACTGGAAACAATTTTGTTTAAAACGTTCGCCTAAACTATTGTCTAGGGTTGTTTTTTTTTCTCTCTTTTTTTCGCAACCTACAGTTAGGATGGATTTTCTTTGAACATAAAAAAAGCGACGTAACTTACCACAATTTGGTTTAATGTAACTATACTAGATGTTAATATATTCCATTAGCTTCACTTAACGTAATCAAAATTTAATGCGTCATTAATGACATGCAGTTACTTTCTTGGTTTGTTTATTGGGCACCTTTGTGCATGTCTGTATGTACTTATCTAACTGCTTGGTTGTAAAGAATGCGTTGCTTTATATCATAATTAAATATTGTAAAATTTTTGGGCAAAGTTCTTGTGACATTTTCATGAAGAAATGCCTTTAGATACTGAAGTTTAGGCACAAACTCACATTTCGAGTACAGCTACTTCGAAGATATCAGTGGAAGTAACGTCAACAAGTTGCAAGTATGTGTCATAAATAAAATATATATTATCCTTGCTGTCGAACAATATTAACGTCAAGGTCGTGGCCTCTCGTGTTGCATTTTCCGTTTACGAATCATAACAATATCATATTTGAAATTACTTCAAATTTCTTACTATAGCGCTTTAACGTTATACACGGGTATTTGGATTAACCTTCATATTTTTACATATCCATTACCCGACGACTTTGAAACTTCGAACGTATATTTGTGATTTAAATATGACTAAGTACGTCATTATTATTGCGCACACGTTATGAATTCGCAAGTCCATCGCAAGATAATGTATTTTTACAAGACAGGTATTAGTTATATACTTTAAATAAATTATTTTAAACAACAGAAGTTAGCGCAGAACAAGTAATTCCTAAATTGTTTTGCTTCGCAGCCTCGAAGCGAATGAAATAGCATTTCCAAAGACTGATTACAAAAGTGCACCACCAACAGCATTCTTTGCTAATCGCGCCAGATAACTACTAGTTCATGCAGGCCAACAACGCGATGCTCATTCCTATGTAATTGCGACTGGGTCGGGTCTAGCAGAGGATGGCAATTCCCATCAGCGTGCTTCGTCTTCTTTGCAGACTGCAGTCTCAGGTAGATAACAATCTGCTTTCGTTTCTGCGGCGCATAAATTTACATCGCAGCGGGAATCGTTCGTTCAATTCTGTCAGTTGCCGTCCATGCGGCTGTAGATCTGAGAGATGCTCTTTATACGCCGAGCATCGCAAGCGCGCTACAGACTGTTCATATCTCTGACGTCCTGACAAGAGTCATAATTCTTCTTCCCAGCCACTGCGCGCCTGTATCAAGGACTCTGTTAAAGATGCGTCGGTCTGTAACGTCGAAGAACCGGGTATCCACAAGGAATTAGTCAACAACAGATAAAGGAAAATAAAATAAACATCCAAAAAATAAGTCGAAAGACAAACCAAATAATCTGTATACCTCAGGACATCACAATCAAGACACCACGGACAATATTGAGATGGAGACAATGTTGTAAACAGGACAGGATAACAACGACGACATCACATTAGACAACACAACGATGTAGACACAAAGAAAACCATACTAGATTTATAAAGACTGACTTTTCACGACGTTTCGGGAGCTGACGTCTGCTCACATCTTCAGGTAAAATAAGGTGTCAGCTCTCGAAACGTCGTGAAAATTATTATATTAAAGAAATCTACTGTGTTCTTTTGTGTCATCATAGTTGTGTTGTCTAGTCTATTGTTTGTGACGTCGTTGTTATCCTGTCTTGTGTCCAACATTGTCTTCGTCTCAATATTGCCTGTGCTGTCTTAATTTTTGTATTTTTATTTTATTTATTTTTTTATTTGTTGTTGACTTATTCGTAATGGAATCGTTCATGTTCTGTTGTTTTGGTTTACGGATGTGTTGACTACAGCCGAACAAGGTTCGTTTTCTAATTTTTTTATTTTTTTTTCTTAGATTTCTGGGACGACATAATATAGCAACGGCATTATGTCCACTATAGTACAATACGATATTATGTCCCACTGCAAGAAACATTCAAAGACATTACGACGGGAGTTTCAGAGGAAATTAGGTTCATCGGAGCTGTAATATGTCGCCTACGATGTATATCTACTACGCTAAGGTTCGAATTTATAATGGACAAGTTTTTTTACGACGAATTTCCCGTCATTAGTTGCACAGGAAATGGCGAGGGGTCAAATAAATGTATGTTCGGTGCAAGACAGAAAAGTGCCTAAGGACGAAACTCTCTCCATAAGCGCCAACATTAGTCATCTTATTACCGATAACCGACGCTAGAGCAAATAACAACTGAAATTATCCCTGGTCAGGGTAATAGCTTTTAACTACCTAACCTATAGTGAGAATTCGCATGGAAAATACACTGCAATTTTGGATTTATTTAATATTTGCTGTAGATTTTTGTTTAGAATTTATTGTTATAAAGTTCACGATAGTATGACATTGAACACGACTAGAGTCAGTTATTTTTAACGAAAAGAACTTTTCAACAATTTATTTCAATACCTTACGTACGTATCTGCAACTCTGCTTCATGGTAAGTTCTACTCACGGTCTTATAAATACAGCTCGGGACACTTGTATACACTGCAAAAAAATTTTTTGTACTTTTACACAGAAAATCCTTTGAAACACAGTTGCTTGTAAAACTACAGTGGTTACCCTTGTAATAAAATACAAAGTACATGTTTGTAAAATTACAAGGACTAGCCTTGTATCTGTACTTTCAATAAGGGGAAAAAATAGATTTAAATGTTCATTGTACTTCATAAATAACACTGAACTCATTTATCAAGTAAATCTTGAATAATGGACGTACACATGAAATAATTTTGGGGGAAAAAATCGGTAGGTGCTAAGTTTCGAACCACTCTCCCCATGTTTAGAATGAATGCATTTTACCACTTTTTTATTTTATTTATTATTCATTTCAATAAATGTTTGGTACAATGGCAACGCTATCGTCTCGCCACTGCACCAAACATCCCCCCCCCCTTTTTTTTTAAGTTGGCTAATTCAGGTAATCTCCAGGTCAGTTTGTTTTTGTGTAGTTGTATGTTGACGTGTTGCACCCAGACAAGACGAACACAAATACCCAGTCCTGAACCCGAGAAAGTGACTGTAAATGTCACCTCCCCGGCCGGGAATCGAACCCAGGACCTCTTACTCAGCAGCCAGGAGTACTAACAACTGAGCCAAGCAGTCGGACTTCACTACACCACGTGTGGCTTCTATATCGTTGACTCTTTATTTATTTATTTGTATACATTCAATGTACAGTTCAGTAATAATTATTTCTTTTAAAACACGCAGTTAATATAAACATTCACTTTATTTCAGAAAAATTCTTTTGCATAAGGAATTTCCGGTGAACTTACGATTTTTGTAGGCTACAAATTTTTTCTAAGTTTTTTTGCAAACAAAATCTTTTTAACATTATAAACTAATAATTTTACTAGGAACATTTTCCAACATTTACAAAAGTTTGTACAACTACGAATAAGTGCTGTGTCATATTTAACAAAACAATTTACAGTGCAGGAATTGTCGGTATACGCACAAAGAATTCCTTTGTAGTATTATAAAGGTTACCTTTATTACTGCGGTCCTACCTGTAGTAAATCTCGAGCTTCCTCCACCATATTGGATTTATTTCGAACGAACGGAGCATAATTTTGCAAAACTCTTACATAGAATTGTTTATGGTATGACTGCTATTTAGTCTTGAATTTTGCGAATAATTCCGTTAAATTTTTTTTTTTTGAGTTTTTGCACCAATGTGAGAGAACTACCCAGCATTACCTTAAAAGCTTACTACCCCCTCTAGTATCAATGCCTACACCATCACTATAGTAGTAATCTTACACGATACGTATAATCACGGTAAATTACGCGGTCAGCTCATTTGATATGAAACACATGGGGACCAGCTACTTTACATGAGACTAAACATAAATAACACATGTCAGCTGTCGGCTTACGTAAATTAGACGTCATTATTGTCTATTTAAAACTCGCAGCAAAATGAAGGCATTAAATTCAGTTGTAAGTGGGTTGGACAGTGCCTGAAGACATTACAGGTAGGAAGCGTCCTAGCTCTGTGAAGTGAAGGTGTCCCGCGCGGCGATATGCTAAGTGAACCGTAGATCCGTGGCTAGAGTCTTCAAACGCCCACGTGGAATAATTATAATGAAGTTATTCACCTAGTGGCCACTTGCACCGCGACTTGAGCGACTGACTGTGGCGGTGGTGGTTCGAGTCGGACGTGATATAAGGTTCTTGTGGACATACTCGCACTCTTAATACAAACAAGTGGTTGCAATAAGTGAAAAGTTAATCCCTGGAATTCCAGTTAGTTATTAGTTCACGACTGATGAACCTCTATGATTCCCTGAAAATCAGTTAACAGGCAGGTGAAAACACTGAGAATAATTGGAAATTTCTTTTAAATCAGTAGCATTTAGTCACTGATACAATCCTCGTGGTTTCACTGGCTTTTGATCCTAATTTCTGACCGAAACAACGGGAATTTCACCGAAGTGGTTCATTTCACACTGATCTAGTTTACAGTGTGTGCTGTGGTTCACAATACCATATTGTCCCTGCACATTTAAAAAACGTAATGAATATTGGATGTTTTTACATACTTCTAACTACGCATAGCCTACCATTGCTACTTCATAGGTGTAACCGTCAACTATTACAGTCACCCGTAACGCAAGTGTAATATTATTTGTGCTTTACATATATACGTTTTTTATAACCCCAGTTGCCAATTTTTTTTAAATAGCAAGCGTTTCCTTCTGAAATGAAGTTATTTTACAAATAATAAATTTGTACGTGTACAAAGGATTCTGTCAGCATTTGAGTTCCTAATTGGATATTTTTGTAAAAATTAAAACAATATCTACACTTAATAGTGCTGCTACCACTGACAGAACTGCGTGATATAATTCAATAACGTGTTGTAAGTATAGGCTATGAACACAACGTGTACGCAATTTGAACAAAACGTAATTGAAATGTTATTAATTTTACATTGGTCCATAAATCGCCCGTTTCGATAATACTATCTGTATGCTTACTGTCCCGTGGCTTACAGTGGTTTGCAGGAAACCAAGGTGAAGTATAAATGTCGAGTCTGTAACGAGATCTTTCATGCAGTAGAAAGAGACTAACGTCATTGAAATATCTTGGTTGAGACACTCCATCCGTCCAAGTCATTGGAGTCCGCCCGCTGCGTGTGAAGAGGTGAACAGATTCTGATCACCGATTAAGTATTGTGAGTATGGAGCAGCGTCTGGACGAGAGGGCAAGAGGATCAGGAGATCCTAGAGGTAAAACAGCGACCAATGACATCTTTCAGTACGACTGACTCATATGCGACCGAGTCTACCCCGTTGGGAATCGAACCCATGTCGCCCTGGTAGGAGGCTAAAGCCGTGCCGGTCGACGGGTGACCCACATTGGGTCTAGACTGGACAAAGCGGACTTGCGCCCCACAGCAGCATAACTTATCTCCGCTGCCTGCAATTCTTCACCGCCTGAGAGCACTAGAAGTGATCGTCATGCTGGGGACATATATCAACATGTAGGTCTGGACTTGAACCCGCCAGCCACTTGGTAGCAGGGCGCGCAGTAACTCCATACCTCATGGACGTGAGCAGAGATGTATGGGCTGTCCACTGTGCCGGTACCCGCGCGGCAATAAAGACGCCGCTCATTAAAATTGCAGGACAGCTCAAAAGGGAGACGAAAACAATCCGAGGGAAGAAAAAAATGAGGTAACATTCTTTGGGAGTCGAAGGTGAAGAGGAGGAACAAAGAGAGGAGGAAGTGCCCTAGCATTACAAATCACCTCGTAACGAGACGATCAGATGACGCGAGAGAGAAAATGTAGACATAGAGCAGTGGCAAGGAGAAGGAAAGAGGCACAGGCTAACGAAAAGACTGGAGGAAAGCTCGAGGAGCGCGTTTGGTTAAATATCACTCGAGCTGGAGCTAGAGAAAGCGAAGGCAAGCGGAAGGAAATAAATGAGGCTACTGCAACAGAAGTGGGCTATTGGCCGGGTGTAGATCTGCTGATAGCATAGTCTGCTGCCCTACGGTGGCAACAAGGTAGACTACGTCCACTGTAAATCACGACTGCCCTGCGACCTCGCTTCATAGATATATGCTCGCTTGAACCAAGGATAGTTACAGCCCAACTATTGCATAACTCGCGAAGCTAGCAGCCAGGAAACAATTGGCATTTAACCTGTTGCGCTTCGTTACTTTGACTTTGTAGCTGAATCACGTTTGCTGCAGTCGTCAAAGTCACAACAGCTGTCGTCCAATCATTAGAGCCATTAACTTTGCGCGAAAAGAATTTTGCCGTAGTTTGTTTCAGAGCCATACGCGCACAGCTGTAGCTCTGCGTCATGTTTATTTGTAGCGTGTCTTTGTGAAGTGACGTTTCTCATTTGATTGTGCTAATCACATTAACGTTACTGCAACACCACACGTCTCGATAGAACCTCAAGACACGTGAGATTTAAAACATCCAATCACTAACTATGAAGCATGTCTGCAGATGTTCTCGTAAGGCACTGAAACAAACAGGGGCAAAATTATTTTCGCGAAATGTTCGTGGCCTACCAATCACATAGGTGACGGTACAGTTTACTTTCTTGTAAGGGATACAAGATCAATTCTGACGGTCTGTCTCTGTGAGACCAAATTGAACGGCGCCGTATTACAACCCATAACATGCAATGCCCTATATCTAGTGCTAGGAAAAATTCGCGAGTTCAATGATCTGCATGCTAGAGTTCAATGACCTATGCATACTCAAGCCCCGTCCATTCGTTCATTGTCTGTTGTCTGAATGAGTAGCAGGTAATGGTAGGGCTTCGGTATACACAGTATAATGGATTCTAGCATGTTGGTAGTTGAACTCGCGAAATATTCCTAGCCCTACCCATATCGAAATTCTTCTGTTGAATTCCCTATCTTAGGTTGTAATATGTCAGCGTTCTACTTGGTCATCCCTAACTAGAGGCAGTGACTTTTGGTGAAAAGAATTATGTAACATTTTGTTTCAATGCCTTCTTGTGCACATCTGCAGCTCTGCTTTGTGATCAGTGATTGGTTGTTTTGAACTCTAACATATTTGGAATCTACCCGCAAATTGCAGACGAGTAGTGTCGCAGTGACATTATTCTCATTGGTGCAGACAAATGAGTGACGCCTCTACATGAATGTACTCTGCCAATAACTACGTACCAGAACTACAGATGTTAACGTGAGGAATTTAAACAACGTGTTGCATAATTCTTTTCACCAAAAATCACTGCCTCTGCCTGTAACAAAAGCGCAGCGTTACAGTCTAGTTATTTGATAACGTTTTTGCGTCTTGACGTTCAGCATGACTTAAAATGAATCCACGAAGTACCTGTGTGTCTACGTGAAACAAGATGTATCAGCTTATTGCATGCACGAGTTAACTTAAAACGCTGCTGGCAACACAACCATCATGTACAATATAATGCGGACACATGACTGGCCACATGTAACTACGACAGTAGAACTGTGTAATAGATACACGCATTAATGTAGAATTTACGACAGGCTACTCACTGGAGAAGCTCTCAGTGAACAAACAGCTGTGTCTGAACTACGTAAGTGGTTCAGAAAAATAACTGGCACCTTACTAATGGACAACATTTTATTACACTTTTATGGTCACTTACACCGTAAGTGGTTTCGGTGCAAACTTTTACATCGTTCTATAAGAACAGTAAAAAGTAAAAATGCGTAGAATAATTTCTTCGAGATTAAAAATTTAATGGTTTCTGCTAGCACGTTCACTAATTAATCTAAGTTAACTAAGTAACTAGGTAAAACTATAAAATATTATTGTTGAAAAATAAGTTATAATTGTGTACATTTTAACAACGCCGCGAGGCATTTCGGCGACATAAACTTTCGTTTAGGATTAAAAATAAAAACAATACAGAAAATTAACGGCTCATCACCTGAATTTTTCTAAATATCTTCCTAATGTATGGTTTTGACAATATTTAATACAAGATATATGATAGTAAAATCTTAGGTAACTTTCTTATATTTGCGTTATGCACGTTATATCCGAAAAGGTAAAACATTACTATGCATCAATTACGTATAGAAACAGCACTGTGAAGAATTATTTGTAAATTTTTTCACACTAATTCAAGAAGTATTACGAATGAAGGTACAGTAAAACTGCTTCCCATACATCAAATGGTAATGTTCCTATAAACGAAACAGTCAGATAACACTGATGTTTCAAATTTGTATAGTAACAATGCTAAACAGGTTCTCTGTTTACAATTTGATGTATTGTAAGTTACCCATGCTTAGAGACACTGGAAAATCGCGGGAATAGTTGACTGTTTGCTGGGCTCCAGCGTGATGTATATAACACTGAATGTTTTGTATCAACATTGGCAATCGTTTATTTGTAGCATTTTTCTCTCTACAACAGGCCCAGTTAGAACTGCACAGCTTGGACACACAGCGTGTGTGATTTGTCCCAAAACTGTTCACACGCGTCACGGTTAATATAATACAGTTTATTAGAGACTATTCTAAACATTTTCGCGATTTTCCAGCGTCTGTACCCATACTATGAGTAGGTGAAAAACTTTCCATTCTATTAAGGAAAAGTTTTTTACAGAGTATGTACAAAAATACACACATAATTGTAAACTATAATGCTCTCATAAACACACATTTTCAGTAAACCCCCTGAATTTTAATTTATGACATAAAAATACTTTTTTCTTACACGACTTTCTACACAACCTCCACGTTTAGCCTATGAGTTAACGTATTTGGACGAATTGCACCAGTAACGTAACACAGTGATAACCGGATAACCGAAGTTACACTCACTACAATCAATCTGTACCCTAAACAATCAGAGTCACCGGTGTAGGTTAACTGATTTGTAGACGTTCTTACACGACTTGGATATGAAGTTTTGATCCAGTAACACGGATCACTCAATACACAATTTACTACTACAGATTTGTTTAAACACCTAAGTTTCGAATCAATACAGGTCCATAGTTCTAAACTAAATACCTGATTCGCGTCATAAATAAACGCTGAAGGGAACCCATTAACGTTTTATTGTAACTGATAAATGTTTTATACTAAAATTTAAGTAACCTAGTTTTGTAATCACCACATAGCACCATGTTCTAATTTTACGATAGACTTAATGTGAAACATGGCAAAAAACTTATTACAAAATAGGAGGGTTAACCAATACACTTCTTAGTAGCGAAAGAAAAACCATTGTTTAATGTAAAGTGCTGAAAATCGTAATCGTAGGCTATCTATAAGTGTTAATAAATATAAGAGCTCGTTTATTGCCTAGAAACACTGTGTGTTTAAATACAGTGTCTCAATTCCAGTAACAGTTTCTTTGGATTGATTGCAACAGAAATCCATGTGCACTTATACACGGTAAATTATTTTATATGATTTAAAGTTCTTATAGTTGCGTGTTACAAAGCCTGAAAAACAAAGCTGTGTAAACACGAGTCATGAAACTAAACTCACGACCGACTGCGTCACGTGCCTGCTTCTATGCAACCTGCCCTACACGTATGCTCGCAGCATATTGTTATCCAGGCGTTATGCACTGCCACTGTTAATACAAAGAAATCATTTAGAACTTATTTTCCAAATGCAAGTTTCAAGTGTTTTTATTTTTTAATCTCAAACGAAACTGTGGCTGGAATTTAGGACCTTAATTTCCGAACACCGAATAAATTCTGACGTTAATTCGTTACTGTAGACTGCTTTAACAAAAGCCAGTTATGTAGTTTTCTTTTCGTAGAGTAAGGTATTGTTTTTTGGTAGCAGGTAAAATAAGATACAGTAAAAAAATGTGTCTAAATGAACAAGTTCTCGGAATTTAATGAAAAAATAAAGTAATCCGGTACAACAGTTGTCGCAATGAGTACAATATTTTGTCAAAGTGAAGCATTACGTTATCACTGTAGCTGGTGATCACTTCAGTGACCAGGCAGTTAACAACGGTAAAGTGTCCTGGGGTTCAACCCACCAATCACAGACACATGATGGTTCATTAACCTTGTCTTGACTGAATGAAAATTATACACTAGTTATTGCCCGCGACTTCGTTTGCGTAGTTTTCAAATTAATGCTTTCAGTCAATATATCATAAAAAAATTAATTTTCAAAAAAATTGTACTTAATAAAATTTTCTTAAAGTTTTTGGTAAGAAAATTTGGGCACTTCAAATTTCATATTTGTAGTAAATTTCATTACATTTTTTGGGTATACCATTTTTCACCCACACCCCGTTTTCCGTTTTGCTTTCCCCCCCCCCCCCTTAGTATATAGATTTTTTTGTCAGAAATCTCACCAAGGTTTCATTGCAATCGGAGGATGAATGGTGTGGAAACGCATACGTTATAAAAAAACACACACACATGTTATATATATATATATATATATATATATATATATATATATATATATAT